>OY735223.1:54070181-54097681 GCA_963457665.1 Thysanoteuthis rhombus | reverse complement strand
TTACACATTTTCAGATATATCCCTAGAGATGTGAATTATGTTCAACTTTTATAGAAAAATATCCATGAACTACTCGAACAGAACTGTTAGATTAGGTTAAAAAAAACTGGAAAATTGAGTAAAACATTTTTGTTCTTGGCTATGTTTGAGTTCTATTCGATGAATTATATTTTGTTATGAAAAATAACGAACTTTTTTCCACTCAATATTCAAAAAAAAGATTTTTTATCATTCTCATTTATTAATATTATTTATTCTTGGAAAAACTTTCAGAAATCGAGAACAGAATTTTTAAAATTTCAATTACATTTTTAAAATCAATGAAATTAGAACTCATGCTTGCAAGCACGCACATATAATTTGGCCATGTGTCATATATATATATATATATATATATATATATATATATATATATATATATATATATATATATATATATATATAAACCCTGATATCAACTAATTAAGGCACCCAAATCAGGAAGCTCTCAAGTCCGTGGGTAATTTTTTAAATAACCATCTCGCAGACAAGAATAAGGAGCTGATATTTTCCCGAAAAGGTAAAACCCTTCACCTTTCTGTGTCAATGACATTACCAGGTTGCTTTCAACCAACAGACAGGGAAAGAACATCAACATAAACTATAACACATACATAGGCAATTTCCAATGTGTACTCACAAAGATGGATAAATTTAATACATACACACTCACACACATATGTATCTATTACTTAGTGAAAAGATGTCCCAACACACGCCTATGCATTTGTGATGTATTGTAACTGAACTTTTACAGAGGATCTAATTTTTTTTTGGCGGTTTTTATGCACCTACTCTAATACAACTGCCACCAGTCATATATATATATATATATATATATATATATATATATATATATATATATATATATACAGGAAAGAAACATTGCAGTTGACGCTATAATTCTCTCTCAGCTGTTCCTGGTTTTAATTATATATTCTCTTTTCTTTCTCGCGTAGGCAGCAAGTCCAGCTTGTACAGAATTGGAAACGGTCGTGCTGGATTGGGTTGGTAAGTTGAATTCATCACTTTTTTCTTTCTTTGTCGTTCTTCGTCAGCACTCAAACTGAAAGATGACAGCAATCAATTTTTTCCTTTTTTTGGGGGGGGGGACCAGCACAGATTGTACTTGATATCCGAAAGTAGTGTGTGCGTACGAAAACTTTCATAAACCAAAATGACGTGAAGTAATTACCATTAATTCATATAGGAAAATATTTGAGTGTCCCCAAACCCGCCAAATAACCTTGCACCAGATCATCGCTACGGTTGACGTTGAAGAGTGGCTTTAATTTTGAAAGGGCATGTTAATTAAGGCTAAATTTGCCGGATGTTTTGAGTGCTTACAACTTACTGTGAGATAAAACCTGCGTGAGGCGAAGCAGTCAAGCATACTGTCGTATTTCAAACCTTCCATATCAGCCCGAAGTAGACCAAGAACCTCGATACCCTATATCGAGACAGGCAGATATAGTAACAAGTTATTTTTCCATACCTGTAAACGCTCGAAAAAGTTTCAATATAATTTAATGTTAATTTCCTCTTCGATTTACGTCGGGTAATATTCAGCTAGATAATCTTGAAACGAAAAAAAAAGGGACGTACCAAGATGCACAGATCGAGTTCTGGCGAATGTAGAACACAGAAGCCTATCAGTAGTCATTAGAGCGCTGGGCACAGTTGAAAATGAACTTGACAACCATCGGGCAGATTTCAGGTAAATAATTATGTAAAAGATCGTGTTCTCAGGAAATGGACATATCTTAAAGAAAAGGGGAGTCTTTTTCGTTAGTTCCCATCACACTAAATAATCATGACCGTGAAATCTCATCGGATTTCTGTTAATTTATCTAATGTAAATGAGAAAAGTTGAAAAAAAACTCAGTACAAGCAAATATTTATCCGAACTGATTGACTAGCCTGATCCTAATCCTAATCCTAACCCTAGATTATTATCTTGATTGGATGATAATGACTAAGTTGCAGATATGATCTAAACTTGCTTATTCACATTCATTTAGCAAAACAAAAAATGATGAGCTGTAATAGTCATAATTTTCTGGCGCGATTGGTTTTATCGAAAAATGTTCAGGATTATTTGCTCTTTAAATGCCACAATTTTGAATGTTTACAAAGAAAGATCGACTGCTCACGGACTATCTGCAGACTGAAAAAGTTCATCACGTGGACGAATACTTAGGTCTCCCGTTGAGTATAAGTCTCTATGTAAAGATAACATACACAAAAGCCATAAAAATATACTACAGTTTGCTTTCTTATTGATGCTGCGGGTAAAAAATGCAAATCTCATGAAAAAGGAATTAATATATAGATTAGACTCAATACCAACACTAACGAGTGGTTTCAATTGCCGTCTAATATTTAGATGGAAGAAAAAACTAGAAATATCCATGAGCAATTCCTCTTGTAGATGAACACTTAGGTCTATTGTTGAGATTTGGTTACTTTATAATATATACAACCGATTAAAAAGCCGTAAAATATGCAATGATTTGCTTATTCATTGTATTACGAATCTCCTTAAGAAAAATGCCGTAGCAAACTCCCCTCCTACTTCTATCCCAGCGGAAGATGATTACTGCAACCTTTGCATTGTACATATAATTTTTAAAAATATCTATATATATATATATATATCGGTTCACTAGATATTCTAGACAGACCTCGTATAAACTCTTCTGAAGATCAAAGTGTAGTATCGGTAGCTTTGCACTGGTGCAATGCAGTGACCGATGATGGCTTACTGAGGCTCGGTATAGCTACGGACGAGAGATCTCTGATTCGTCTGGTGGCCTAAAAAAAAAGACTGCCCAGTCTGAGGGGATCAGTAGGCCATGAGCCAGGACCTTCTCATTGCACTAAAAGGCAAGGGTCTTTCTTGTCCTGACGCCTTTCCAACGCAAGATGCCGGGACCGGAGCAATTTTTAAGCCTTCTTAAAAGCCTGTACGGAACCCCCACATTAAACCGACCTGGTGTCACATCTTGCTCCTGCAGGGAAGCAAATACAAAATTTCGTATAAACTGAAGCAAAAGGTAAGATAAATAACAAGTATCAGGATGCTTCATTGAAGCATACTGGTTAGCAAACTAGCTTTGCAGACCATTACTGCAGTAGCGAATTCGATTGGTCTCTTTGAGTCGGATTGATGAGAATTAAGTAGCTTGTTCGGCTCGCTGCGACGTAATTATTTCATCAATTTAGCCTAGCAGACCATGTATACCATGTTGTGAGTTCGGTCCTCGGTAGGTATCTGATACTCTTGGCCTCGTGCCAGACTATGACAAGCTTAGTAAAATATCTAGCGCTTCACCATGGTGTAATGGCCAACGAGCCACTCTAATACAGCATGGGTGAGTATTGACTCCCTATGAGAAATTTTTGTAACTTGTAAAAAATATTGTTTTATTTTCATGACTCCTTTTTGTGGGTGGTATGGAGGTTGTGGGGGGCTCTACGTCGAACCCCAAACAAAGCTGAAACAACTAGTTGAGTACATTCAACATGTTAGACCAAGAATCCGTCGTACTTTCTGCAAAGATATATCGAGGCCTTACAGAAATGATTACAGATATTGGAGGACTACATTGAGTTTTAAGAGAACAGACAAATTCTACCATTGTATGGTCCAAAGCAAAACTACAATTGACCAATAAATGATAAGGTTATTTCTAATCTTCAATTATGTTTTTTCTACCGCCCTATTTATCATTACTCTTATGTAGTGAGTTTGATCCTCACAAGGTACCCCAAACCTGTAGTCTTGAGTCAGATTAGGCCATGTGTTGTGAATACTCGTTCAAAGTATCACATATATAAATATACTTTGGCCGCGTTGGTGGCTAAAGTAGTCACGTACCTTTCGAGTGTTCGAGCCCAGGTAGAAGCAAGGAAATCGTAACTCTTCCTACCTTGAAGATTGGAGCATTACAGTCTTTATAACTATTTTAACTGATATCAAATTTGTACGTTTGGAATAACTGCGATATCTGCGCTATCTATCTATCTATCTATCTATCGATCATATCAGTAGGTATTCAGGCCATGTAGAGATTTTACCACATTTTAAAAGAAAAGATCGTGTTGCGCCAATTTGAATAGAGAATGATCTGCTGCTTTTAGAAGTCATTATTTTAAATCCTGGCAAGATTTGAAAGTCATCGTATCACGTTGGGTGCAAAATTGTCATTAGGTCAAACCACAAACGGGTTTCTTCTGGATATAGTGTGCCGATATCAAATTTTTGCAACATCAAGAAAGCGAGTGTAATTCAATATAATTTTGTCCTCATACCATGATATTGAGATTTATATAGTTCAATTTTTTTTTTCCTTAGGCAAAATGATCGGGCTTCCGCAGCAGTTCTTACACGAAGGAGGCAAGGGAGGCGGTGTGATACAGGTGAGTAAACAGGCCCTATGATTCCACTGAATAGAGCACTATTTGTACTATTATGGTATGTTTTAACACGTTCAGAACTAAAGGGAGTTAGATAATGTTTTCGCTACTTCATCTATCGACGTCCAAACAGCGTTGAATGCGTAATGTCTCTCTTTTTGAAAATTGCACCCTACCTTCATTATGTACCCCGTACACTTCAGCGATAGTGTTCAGTCTTTGGAAATCCCTGTTGCTCTAATCTTGGCCTAAATACGTCAGCGAAAACAACGTTTGCACCGAAGGTCTTAATAGGTGCACTTTGATTGTTACTGAACATAGCCTGGCGCTAGGCCACAAGTATTGGGTGATTATACTAACTGCATCACAAACTATGGCTCATGAGCAAACATAGACCTCTGTCTCTTAAGAGACAACCGTAGTATACCTGTCCGCTTATATAAAACTCATTATAAATGATATTCACTTACTCTGAGCCAAAAAAAAAACAACCAAAAAAACAAATAAAAACATCGAATCATTGAGCATTCTAGAATAATAAAATTCCAATTATACATAGGTTTCTATATACATCTATTCATATATATGTTATTTGATCGGACAGTTTATACATGACAAAATGTGATAATTGTAGAGACGATTTATTTGGAAGCATATTTAGTTCGGCACAGGAATCCACCGAGAAGCAAATCGAACTGCCGACCAGGTAAATGAATAAATAAAAATGAAGCAGTTTTGACATGACTACATATATATATATATATATATATATATATATATATATATATATATATATATATATATATATATATATATATATATAAGTTTGAAAGCAGGCATACCTTTCTAACTTAGAAGAATGGATCAATAGAATTTTCCTTCCCCCGATTTGGATCAATTGTATTTCACTTTATTATACTTGTTGTGTCTGTTATTTTGTTTGTTTGTTTTTGCACAGGGTTCAGCCAGCGACTGCGTTTTGGTTACTATGTTGGCAGCCCGGCATGTCGCTCTTCAGAAACTCAAAGGGTCTTACCCCTTCGTGGAAGATGGCACACTCTTGACTAAACTGGTCGGATATTCTTCAAAATTGGTAAGTAAAAGTGTTTTATTAAAAAGAAATAATTCAATCGAATCTTTCCGGCTAGTAAACCTAAGGTTAATTTATCCATTACCATAATGACCATGAACGGACTTCATTATTTTGATTTAAGTTAAATATTGCAAACATATGTTTATTTATTTTATTTTTAATCCTGTGTAGGCTCATTCATGCGTTGAAAAAGCTGGTATCATTAGTCTAATCAAATTGCGGGAACTCGAAGTGGATGATAAGTATTCTCTTCGGGGTCACACCCTGGAGGCATCAATAGAGGTAAGTACATCAGAATACATTCTTTCCCTACCAACCCTTTTTTTTAGGATTTGAACCCTCCTTTTCTACTTCAATATCATCAATATCATTATCATTATTATTAGCCTTTTAACGTCCGTCGTTTGACCTTACTCAAGATTCGCGTGACCTTTTTATCATGGGCGTCGCTGAGCCAGTACTTTTTGTACTCGTCTCGACCGATATCTTCCTACGGGCCTCTTCAGGTGTAAAATGTAATAACCATAAGGAAAGAGGGTATCTTTTATCGGTCTCTTCTTCCCCAGGTTCAAGGTAAAGAAAAAAAAACTCCGAAGCAAAAACGTCCCCAAACAGAAAATTTAAACGTATACTGCAACAAAAGAAAATCATTGTGTTAATGTCTCTTCTCAAAGTTATAGAAAATAAATTATTGCTTATAACTAAAAAAGACATTTAATTCTAACCTAACATGCGGTTTAGTTCTCCGAATATTTATTTCATTGAATATTCGAATTCCTTCAATGAAGGATGGTCATTATTAATGGCTAGTTTTTCTTTCATTTTGTCTTCGTTGTTTGTTTACGCCTAATAATTGTAATAGACATAATAGTCTTACGTTGCACTTGCTATTGTACCTTAATGAATCCTGTAAATACATGCACTATCAACAAATACAATTATAAAATTTATCATCAGAGAATTCGAAACTGGATATATATATTGAAACGAATTGAAGCTGAGATATTTTGTTTATTTGCAGGAAGATCGGAAATTAGGACTGATACCTTTCTTTGTGAGTAAAACTTTCTCTCTGCGTGATGACATTGTCTTGCTTTCTTTTTTCTCTCTTTCCTTTGAGAAAAAAAACCTTTGGCGTTCATCGTTTGTTTTGCCGAGAGCCGTTTTGAGGACAACGTGAATCATCTTCTACTCTGTCCAACACCCCAGTTTTTTTATTTCTCTCGCCGTCCCAACCTCCAACGACTCACCCTCGCATTGGAAACATCACCATCATTTTGAAGGTCTAAGAACGCTCAGACATTTTCGCATATATATTTATTGCTTCTTTGTTTCACGCCACTCACGAAAGGTTTCTATCAGAACGCTCAACTTTCAGAAGGCAGGTGGGAACTGCAACAGGTTGTACAGAATGTATTAATATTTTTTGATTGTTTGCAACAACACGCTTCAATGATTTTTCATTTAGCTTGAGTGATTTTTAACGTACTGATTTTTTTAAAAAGTAAACCCTTGAAATAACAAATGTCTGTAAACATTTTCAGCGGCATAAAACCTACTTGTCTCTCTACATTTTGCGTATGAACATATTTTAATTCTTACCTGCTTTCCCACCAGACAACTTATCCGAAATGTTGCCTTCTAATATCAAAAAATAATTTGTAATAATTCACTATTGATGAATGTTGATCTTGGTTCAAAAAATGGTCATTCACAGGGCGATTTAAAATGAAGAAAAATCATCGTAGCATCATTAGCGCTTTAGATTGGGGTGAATTTTGCAATTTTTCGCTTATAATTTATATCAGCACTCAATCTGTATGTTGTGCATTGAAAATCAGGAATAAAGGGATTGTCAGTGGCCAGGAATTATCAAAAGCTTAATTGGCAAATTCGGACTATCATACGCTTAATCTAAACACATTTCTAATGATTCTACTGTAAAAAAGCACTGCCTTTTTTAACTATATTAATCTACTGGAAAACGTGAAGGATGGATTTACCAGTGGTCAGAAATTGATACCAACTTTACAGACAGAAATGGCAATTATCTAATTACAATTGGAGAAAATTGTATGTATGCACAGCGATTAGTCCACGACTGGCTTTTATGAGGTCAACATTCACTAGATATATTGATCAGCATATTGGGTAGTGCAGTGTCAAGTTTGAGGATATTTTGATCAGCATTTATCGAGAAATATTATTTAAAAAAGAGATAATTAAAGATTACAGATACCTAAATTCAGATATAAAATATCTAAAATGGCAACACAGAAGAGATGTAACCGAAATAATTCGGAGCCGTAGTTTCGTTGAACGGACGGGAAAACATCATACATGACTATTATCGCAGGCTACATGAAGTCTGACTCCTTTCCACACATGCACCTTTGCCTTGTGATGTATAACTAGTATTCTTATTTGTTATAGTCTTTATTCTTACCGCTTGTATCGTCTCGACTTGTTTTTCATTCGGACAGGTATGCGCAACCCTCGGTACAACAGCTGTATGTTCGTTTGATGACATCGCTGAGATCGCCGAAGTGTGTAGCAAGGAGAACCTCTGGCTTCACGTAGACGGTGCATACGCAGGCAACGCGTTGATATGCCCTGAATTCCAACATCTGCTAAATGGGATCGAGGTTTGTATGAGGAAGGCTCAAGTTCATTAGTTCATTTCTTATAAGCTATGCCAATCAGAGGGATCGAGGTGGGGTAGAGGAGGGGATTGTCTTTGGCTCATAGAGTGTAGCGTATAGATCGGTCCCCTTATTCGGAGGATTAACAGGATCACCATGGGATGCTCTCGATATCATCCCCCAGCCGTTCAAGGCTTCTCATATTTCCCAGACGGTCACCCATTTAGGTAATGACCAGGCTCGACGTTGGTTGACCTCCGTTATTATATGAGAACCGCAGAGTCCAATGCGATTTTGCCGTTACAAGACACCTGATTGATCGCCAAGGCTGTATCTTCCCATTGAGAAAGGATCCTGAAAATAGTGAAAATTGGAAAAACAGAGAGTTTGATGATAGTACTTTTTGGCCCTTTTTGAAAAATAAGAAACTTTGGCATCGGAGATCTGTTTCATTGCTATACCTCTCTCGTTACACTGAAAATTGAGGATCAGAGCTCTTAATAATGACCACAGTAATTACTGGTGAGCTTAAAAGCATTTTTTATCTTGAAAATTCAACAGAGAATTCTCCCGAATCATTCAGGATGGATGAGAATCAAGTCCCTATTAGAAATTATGAGTAATTTTTGTAAATATTGTGTCGACTTGAGACAACTGCTAGGACCTCATCTTTATTCAAGACGGTGCATCTCCGCATTTGTGAACAAATGTGAAGTGTACTGCTACAAACCACAAACCCTGGATCAACTGGCGGAGCACATTCAAAAGGTAATGGTTAACATACCGCCAGACATCCTGTATACAGAAATTTTAACTCTGCAGATAAATTCTACCATTATATGGTCCACAGAAAAGCTAGTTTGACTATTGTCAACCAATAAATGATAAAGTTAATACCAGTTTCTAATAGGAAGTTCTTTCACTCATTCGCTTCATATCAAATCACACCATCTGACAGTTTGTAATCAAATAAAAAAGATGAGTGTGCATTATGAGTGTAGGCTCCTACAACAAGGTAAGAGTCTAATGTTATCTAATTATTCGGTAACTCACATTGGAGTTCTGTACTGTATTGTATCGTTACACGACTATAGATATCAGATCGTTCTCTGATGTCTATGATAATTATTGATCTGCTTAAAATTAGATTAAAAGTGCGCTTAACTATGCTTATAGCTGTTTATCTGAGAACGTTTTCTACTCGTCTTTTTAAATCTTTTTCATTTCACTATTTCGTTTCTCACAGCTCCACAACATTTTAGGAATCGTCAACCGACACTATCACCAAAACTACCAACGTAATTAGGGTCCAATTTGCAATTTAAGTTCAAACTAAATTGGTCACTTCGTTTGTGTTAGGCAGCGTTCAAGCAATTTTTTTTTAATTTAGTGATCATAATCAAACAAAAGGCGAGAGAAAGTATGCATATTTAATTTAAAATGCATAATACTTGGTCTGTTGATCCATCGATTTAAGTTCCCATTTTCTCCAGCCAGGGAAGGGCCGCAACCCAAGTACTTCATTATTGATATTTTCTGCTATTGTTTCGTTGTTATTATCACTGCTATCATTGTTAATTGCAGTACGCCAACTCCATCAATTTTAACCCAAATAAATGGATGCTAATCAATCATGATTGTTCGCTGTTATGGTAAGTATATGAGCGTATACGTATTAATATATATATATATATATATATATATATATATATATATGATGTACATATATATAGTATATATAAATAGGTATACAAATGCATACATATATATATATATATGTATATATATGTATATATATGTGTGTGTGTGTGTGTGTATGTGTATATGTCTATATATGCATGTGTAGAGTTTCAACGCTGTAGAATTAGATCATAAATAATACCTGATAATATCCGTTGTGATTGTGTAATATTCCTCTAGAAATTATATAATCGTGCTATGTTTGGCTTAAAGAAAATGAACTGTCAATAAAATTGTGCCGGGGTATACTCATTCATGGGTGTCACTGTATATAGACCTCACTGGAGAACTGAAAAATTGTTAAACATGAAAGGAACGATTTCACCCATCAATACCAGCACGCTTGAAACAATCCCCAAATGCCTTGCAAAGAAGTTGGGGGAATTAGAAATTCAGGAAGTAATTGAAAGCACCCAGATAATTGCATTACTAAAATAAACTAGAATCCCAAGAAAAGTGCTGAAGTATTCAGGAGACTTATTGTTCAAGGAATCTCCAATAAAAGTAGTCTACTATAACTTGTGTGAATACTCAATCGGTACATGTGACTTGACAATCAATGAGAGGGGGGACTAATTGCTAACTTGTGAATACTCTCACGTTGGGTTACCCAGTCAACAGAAAAACACCATCAAGTGAACTTCTGTACTGTGTGAGTTTCATATTCACAATGACCGAGCCTGTCTATTGAAGTCTCGTAAAGCTTTTTCCCTTTGAAAAACATCGCACATCCATGTCTGTCAGACCCCACTCTCCACAGCCCAGATTTGGCTCCCTGCGACTTCTGGCTATTCACAAAGATATTTCAGACCATGAACAAGATAAAGGAGAATGCAGTTGATGGCGATCTGGAAAAGAGGGCTTTGCAGACTGTTTTGGATAGTGGAAGGGATGTTTGGGTAAGTGTGAAAGGTCCGAAGAAAAGTTCTTTGAAGAAAACTAAGGCACCATCCAACAGGTATGCAGTTTTTCCGTTTGAATAAAATGGCTGAATACTATTCAGACAGATTTTGTATGCTTGAAAATCTTTTTGTTGTCAACGTTTACTAATTCAATATTCAAACACACACACACACACACACACACACACATATATATATATATATATATATATATATATATATATATATATATATATATATATATATGAACTGGAAATCTATTTACAAGATTGATTTTAAGAACTAAATCTATTAAAGAATCTGATTTCTTTCCAATGAAGTATTTGTGGAATAAGTGGCCGAGTCATGTTAAAAATAGCACTTCTGTAGAGAGTTTTAAATATAATTTTTATAAGTTTGAAAATTATTGAAAGAGGATGAGTTTACAATGATTTTTTTCTTATCAGTCTGGTGAAATATTCAAGAGAATCTAATCTGTATATTGTGTTAAGGTGTAAATATTCATATTCATGTACATTTGAATGCCTTTCTGTGATTTTTCAAGTTGATTTGTAAATATTGTATATAATTGGAGATGTCAAAAGATGCATAATAGCATAATGATTAAAATAGGTTAAATCGTTGAAATAATAATTAGCCATATTTTTTTTTACTTTGTCTAGTAATTAAGAATAGAATTATTATCTAATTGTTAATTCCGGCATAAATTTTCAATTCTAAATTGTAGGGTCACGGATAGTCAAATCTTATCACATGCACTGACAGTCGACCCATTATACCTGCAGCACCCACATGGAGGTAAGTATCACTGTTAATTGATCCAAATACTGATTTCCACCGTCATCTGAAAGTAAAACATGTCTATAGAAACCTTTCGTAAACTGAAATGGCGTAAAAGCAAAGAAGCAATTACCATTTATTCATAGGGGAAAAATTTTTGTGCATTCCAAAATGATGATGCATTCGGCTTAGTCGTCGTAGGTTTGAATAGAAGAACGGTGAGGGGGCAAAAGGAAGATAGTGCGTGCTGTCTCTATAACGGTTCACTACAAAACAAACACTGAACGGTATTTTTGTCAAACTCAAAATCTAAAGTTGACTCTAGTTCCCTACAGTAAAAAGAACAATCTTCAACAAAATTCTTAGAGACTCGGGCTCATTTCCTCTTTATTATGATTAGTCCAAAGTCTGTCCGTCTGTATATATGAATGTACTCACCTACCATCAAAACTACTCAACGTAAACCCATTAAATTTCCTGAGACTACGGATTTGATCCCCGAGAAATGTTTTTAGCAAATTAGTTTTTCAATCCACCACACCGAAAATATTTTTAGGGGAATTTGATTCGAGAGGGTTCTATTCAAATGATTATTCATTCAGGTAAAAATGATCTCTTACTTATTAATTACGTATTGGAACATTCTTTTTTTTTCTCGAATCAATTCTCGAAATCAAAATGTGACGCAGTTTGCGTTCTTTGTTTAAGAAGCGAAAATATTGTTTAACTTACATTATATCGCAATTTTTATCCGTTGTACACGAATACATTGAAAAGTGTGGTTTTGATCAATGCATGTTTCGATATAATCGGTGAAATCATATTTTTCCAGATAACAAAATTTTGGAATTGGAGATTGCTTGGAGGGAAAATCCAGTTGAAATTGTATTCATCCCTTTTAGGAGACGACATTGATAAGGAAATTTGATTTTTCACTTTTAGGGGTTGAATTCCAAGATATTGTAACTTTCAGGTGTCAAAATAGAAAGGGAGGGGTTTTTTTTTTCACTTTTTAAAAATATTCTTTTTAAAGATTTGGAGTCAAAATCGAAGGGAAACTTTCATTTTCCACTTTCAAGTGTCAATATCGGGTGGGATTTTTTTTCACTCTGAGGAGTCAAAATCTGAGGGTATTTTTTTCACCTTTAGGGATCGAATTTCTACGGTTTTTTTGGTTTTTTTCAACTTTTAGGAATCAGAATCGAAAGGGTTACTTTCATTTTTCCCTTTTAGGTGTCAAAATCAAGAAAAGAACTTTTGTGTGTCAAAATCGAGGGGAAATTTCTACATCTTTTTTGGGGGGGTGCAAATACTTGGAGAGAATTATTTCCTCTCTCAGAGGTCACAATCGAGAAGAAATGTTTATTTCATTTTTTCCCTCACTTTTACGGGTCAAAATCAAGAGGGAATTGATTTTTTTCAATTTTAAGGGTCGAAATCCATGGGAATTTCTTTTTAACTTCTAGGGGACTAAATCAATGGGAAAATTTTTTTCAAATTTGATAAATAAAATCGAAGGATCATTTTTTACTCTATGGAAAAAATGTTGATTTTTTTCGTTTTTTAGGAGATCAAAATTGAGAGTGAACTTTTATTTTCAAGTGGTGATTTTTATTTTTTATCTTAAAGGGTCAAAATCGAAAAGAAAATATTTTTACTCATCTAGTGGTCAAAATCCAGAAGGAAAGTTTTTTTTCTATTCTATCGTGTGATTTTTTTTACTTTTGAGGATCAAAATTGACGTGGAATTTTTTCCATTTTTAGGGCTCCAAATCGTAAGTCAAAATAAAGTGGAATTTTTTTAGGGGTCAAAATAGGTCGAAATTGAGAGGAGAACTTTTTTCACTTTCAGGGTCAAAAATCGAGCAATGCGGTTATCTTTCGCTTTTAGGGCTTGACATCAAGACATTTTTTCCACTTTCAGAGTAAAAATTGAGAGTGGGTTTGTTGTCAAAATCGAAGGGGAACGTTTTTCTCTTTTAGGGGAACCTTTTTTTCTCACTTTTAGGGATCAAAATCGAAGGTTCCGATTGAGTGACTAACCAGATCTCTCTTTTTTCTTCTTTCAGATAAAGCCATTGATTTTCGAGTGAGTCTCTCCTTTCCTATCATTTTTTGTTTTGTTGAAATTTTATCAGGTTATGAGATATGAAATGTCGTTTTCTCAACTGTGAAATGAAAGATATAAAAACAGTGGATGTTTAATCAAAATATAACTCATTTGAAGCCATAACTTTTCCCGACAATCCTCTACGGAGAATATTCCATGTCTATAAAATTCTTTATGTTTAGTAGTCACAAATTTAGTAAAAGCTCAAATTATGGCTTCCCTACGGATGTGATGTTCAAAATGCTGGTGATGATATTATGTATGAGAAATAAAGATGTTGCGAGATTTCCTATCCTAGTTTTCTAAGTTTGAACCTATTTTTCCAGACTTTGGTTTTCCTATTGCATTCAAATAACATGATATGGTTATTTTTGAAGTCCCAAAATCTCCAGAAAGTGCTCAAATTGGTTGGATCATTGATCATTGTTTTCGATGATTCTTCATTCTCAAGGATAGATATGGACATCTGTTGAGGCTTATCATCAGTATATATGTTTTTAGACCTAAACCTGTTGAACCAACCCTGAACGGTTCGCTCCGTAGTAATGTCCACTCAAAGTGTTTTATTAATATTATCAGTAGTTTATGCAACATCATGTGCCAATTTTGAATTGTACTTGAAAATTAGTCCAACTTCATTCACAAAAAAGGGTTCAAAAACCTCCATTAATAAGAAATTATATCTTCACATTCAATCTGCAAAAATGGCTTTTACATTAATATAACTTTCATTTTCAGCATTATTTTTATTTGCCAACGAGATTTGAAGATATATAAGCATTCACTTGTGTCTGTCTATCTGAGCACACAATATCTTCAAAAGTTCTCAATGAATTTCAAAGACCTTTTGCAGAAGTCTGATCCATGGGTTAGAAAAAATTATCAAGTTCGAAGGTGGATTCAGGAATTTTTGCATTTAACCCCTGCATCGTTGCTTTATGTCCATATGTGGACTTTTCTTACAGTTACGTCTCCTACTTTGAAGTTGTATATGAACTGATTTCTATTCAGTGTTTTTAGTGTCGAGTGCTTTCTGGTTCTCTGATGTGAAATAACGTTACATCATTGCAACAACCTAGAAGTATTGACGTAAGAAACTGCCAACTCAAACCTGTCAATATAACTGTTAACATAGGTTTTTTCAGTTTTCAAGTTAGGCTGGCTGGCTGGCTATGTATCTTTCACGCATTTAGGCCGCCTCAATGTAGCGAGAGGACAGAAAATTTTAAAATTTACTCCCTAAAAAAATAATATAAGTTTTTAGAGGGGGTTCAGTCTGCGATGTAAGTTTATGCTAAATTGGTTCCTTAGTTTGTGTCGTATTCAAACACGTTTATTCTCCTGGAAAATTCGAATTTTTCCAGTGATCACACATTCATCCAATTTTTCAATTGATCATCCTCAACATGTCATACTGGCAAAAGACGTTGTCCACAAAACGGTTATTAATGAGTGACGAATTCATCATCCTTTGAAAATTTTTCTGAATTGCCTGAATATGGTAGATAAAAAAGTTTTCTTTAATCTTCTTGAAACTATTCTCTCCCAGTTATTCACGACCAGGGGATCCTTATACACAATTTTTTTTTCAAAACGTCTTGGATTAGGAGCTTTTCGGAATTCAAAATATGTCAGATTTTGGAATGGTATAACAGTCAGTGTATTGATTAGGAGAGATCCTTCTTTTTCTGCTATCCATAGGAAGATCTGCAACCCTTTCGAAGATTTTCATATTCTTTAAAGAAAAAAATAGAATCACTAACAAAGAAATAAAATATCTGTGAGCTTCAGAGGCAAATCTGACTAGAAGGAACTCTGAGACATCACTGCATGGCGTGGGTTGAGCTGAGAGCGGCTTGAAATAACTTCCGTTGAGCTCTACAATGGCTTGTAGAGCGTAAAAGTGTGCAACATGATCTCAATTGAATGTGGGTTGTGTTGGGTATAGTGCCAAAAGCGATGTTTGGTGTGCATACATCATCCATAGAAAATATTCGGATTGGAGAACTTTTTGGTTTCTTGACCAAGAGATTGTTTACCTGCAATAAAGAAACTGATCCTGGTTCATGGTGATCCGTCTCCCAAGGATGACGTTCCCATTGCACCGGGAGTGGGTGATTGAAAAGACTCTGACACCAGCAGCAACAGTCGATGGGACTAGGCTATTTTTACTCCCCTCATCAATATGTTGACAACATTAAATACAGTCGGTTTCCTTACATAACAATCGCGAAGCAACAAATCGTTCATCGTGGCCTAGTGGTACAGGTCCAGTGTTGGTAAGCCGTGGCTCAATCCACCGCCGAGGCATACCAAAGGCTTTTTAAATGGCACTAAATGACTAGACACTCTGTACAAGGCCAAGATTTGGAGAACTTCTCCCTGAGGTCTAAGGGGTTACGTACAAATCACAGTCTTTACCCCGGTTATCTTGAGATCACTGAAAGTAAGCAACGTTGAACCTGGTCAGTACCTAGATGGTTGAACATTGTGGAATATCAAGTGCCGTAAGCGAAACAAAGCTTTGGTAGGCCTGGTAAGCCTGAAATGGTCTTTACTAACAATTGATCAAGTGTATAAGCTGTGAACGATTATACATACAATACGAAGCAAGAAGACACAAAACTATATTTCTCCATGAAATCCTCAAAAGAAGAAATCAAAAGAAGAACAATCCTAGGGTTGAATGACTTTCGATAGAGAAACCTCTGCATACATAAACAAATTGAATATGTTTTGAAAGGAGGAGTAAACAACGAATAGTCACCTATGGAGCTGAAAATGGAAACTAACCAAAAGATTAGTTTTCAAACCAAGAAACTAGCAGCATGCTCAAGAGAGGATCATTCTAAACACTATACGAATAGATCAAAAGACAGTACATCTGAGAAATAAAAACAGAAGTCAAAAATATCATTGGATCCATAAAAAAACTCAAATGGCAATGGGCTGGTCCAGTAGCAAGAATGTCAGACAACCGCTGAACATCACAACTCACGAAGTTGATCTCCATCGACCATATGCGATATTGCAACCAGTAGAAAATAAGATACTTTGTCGGCTTCGAAAGGCTCAAGAGATAATATCGGTGCGAAAGCCACGATAGAGAAATCTGGCAAATCTTGGGGAAGTGGTGTGTGTAATGACGGACTTCAAAATGCTACAACTGATAAATGAATTTTTACCTAAGTAAAGTTCGATATTCTGTTCGTTTTTCGATATCTTCTTCACTGGATACATGGAATGGTTTTGTTAACATGTGATCATTTCATCATCATCATCAGTCTTTCAACGTCCGTCGTTGGGCATAGACCTTCCCAAGGATTCGGCACACTTCTCTATCATGAGTGTCACGGAGCCAGTACTTTCTGAATTAGTCGAGCTCATCTCTCCATCTAATATTCTGCCAGCCTCGGTTGCACATGTGATCTCCGGGGATCCATGTCGTGAGTCGTGATGTCCATCGGTTGTCCGCCATTCTTGCAACATGGCCAGCCCACTGCCATTTGAGATTTTTAACGGATTCTATGATGTCCCTGACTCTTGTCTTTTCTCGGTTGTTCTGTGCTGTCTTGTGGTCTTTCCATGTGAGTCCCAGCATAATTTTCCCATGAGCAAGTGGCATGGTTCTCAATTTGCTGATCTGTCTCTTGGTTAGGTTCCATGTTTCAGCTCTTTAAGTGACTATTGGGAGAATGCATTGGTTATACACCCTTCTTTTTAGAATCAATGGGATTTTCTTATATTTGAAGGTTCTGTTTGCTCTGCCGAAGGCTTGCTATCCTAGTGGGATTCTTCGCTTGATTTCTTCTTCTTTTGAGATTCTCATGGAAATTCGTTGTCCTAGGTAGACGTAGTGATCTACTTTCTCCAGTTCTGTGTCCTCAATTTTGATCTCAGTGTTTTTATCTCCGATGTGGTTGTTGCACATGATCTGCAGTTCATGCGTAGAGTGACTTTCTTGCTCTCTTCATTTAGTTCATCCATCATTAGTCGGGGGTTATGATGGCTGCAACTGAGGATCTAATGGATTCTTTCAATATCAATAAGCATTGGGAATACGATAGTTTAGCATGTTACTTAATCTATAATATCAAAAGAATTAAATGTTTTAAAGATATCTTGTGTAAAAATATTTGTTTGTTTGAGTTTTTGTTCAATAGTTTTTATTTTCCAACTGTTTAAACAGACATAAAAACAATAATAGAAATGGCTAGAAAAGCATTCACAAAATTGAGAAACATCTTAACGAACAAGAAAATTGCAATTGACACCCACCTTAGAACTGTCGGTTGCTACGTCCTTGTTTCACTGATGTATGGCTGGGAGTCATGAACCATCACAAGTGCAATGGAATAACGAATCAATGCATCAAATATGTGGTTCCTCGAAAGACTGCTGTGTATATTATATAAAATAGAGGATGGTCAAGGAAGAACTCATATAAAGAGTAAAAATGTAATGCTTAGTCATTCAATAGAAACTGTCATGTGGCCAACGTTTTTTTTTGGTTGTTTTTTTTTTTTTGGTCACATATCGTGTTGTGGGTGATCAAATGAAAAATTGTTTTAAAAAAAGTAATCAATGAATTAGTTACTTGTCTCGTCTCTCGTTCTGCGTGATCACCGGAATAAAAATCTGAATTTTCAAAAAGCAAGTGTTGACGCTGCCGGATACAAACTGAGGTACCTATTTTGGATACACTTACGTTGTGAATTGAAAAACCGACTAAAAACCTATGGAATGGTGGTTGAAAACAAAAAACGTTTTTGTAGACATAATAAGGAGTGAATTTTGGAATTGCCAGTACTGTAGCTCCATTGTAACGTTCGCGCGTTGCATACATACTGATGAAAATCTTTTATAGATAATGAGGAAAACATAGATTGGGAGAAAAGGTAATTATTTACGAGCGTTTCGTAGGAAATGACCCTCTCATCTTCAATGAGATAGGAAAAAGGAAATCTATCCATCTAATAAGCATACATGCATGCATACGTACATACATACATACATACATACATACATACATAGCTAGGGAACCAGATCAATTTGAAAACTATGATGATGCTGACAGTTTTGGTTGACAGTTTACTTAATAAAATCAGGAAACAGCAATCAAAATTCTTTGGACATATCATACGAAGAGAGACATCGGAATTTTAAGTTACAACTGGAACGCTTGAGGGGAAAAAGAATCAGAAACAAACACTAAAAATGATAGATTGATAGACAACATGGCTGATAACAGGGAAAACAGTGGGTGCTATTCAAAGGTTGGGAAACCGTGATAGGTGGCTTGAGAGACAACATCACCCACGCTGAACGTTACGACACTTGGTATAAAAAAAAAGGGATGAATTGTTTATTTAATGTTCCCTACAATACATACTTTACGCACCTAAAATGCATGTATTTAAAATAGCATATTTGTAGACTGGGGGACCCAAATTTGACTCGCTTACAAAATCCTTTTTCACCCAACACCACTTGTTAGATCACGTGATTGTTTTAATTAAATCAAAACTTCGTATCTTTCATTTTGTATAACAAGAGGGCACAATGCTGAGAAGGTGGCCCCGATTGTAAATAGTTGAGCTCTATACATTCGATCTCACAATGTTAAAAACGGCGATATATTTTTTAATATTTTTTAGATTTTTTTTTTCTATTTGTGTAACATTTTTAACATAGAGTGAGCAAGTATCTGGAAAATTCGTGAAAGAAAAAACAAAGTAAACACATGCTTTGAATTAATTTTTTTTATTTCATTGGATCGCCGTTTTTAAAATCCACTGAGTGAGTGGGTGGAACATCACAAACGAGACCATCTTTATGGCTTTCCTTCATTGAGCAAAAAAATATTTATACATATGTTAAAAGAATAAATTAGTAATTAACACTGTCATCTTGAAAAGGAACTTTTCAGGAGAATAAAATTTGAGTTCCCCGAAGTACGATGGCACCTAAATTATTTTTACGCTACTAAATATAAGCTGAGCAGCTACTTAATTGGGACAATATGCTTTATTTTCGAGTTGTCTTTTGGGTTTTTACATCAGTAAAGCGTTCAAGGGAGCTAGCTCAACCTTGAAGAACATAAAAATCCCATTAGTCCTAAAACAACTAACCCATTCTTCCGACAGTCACTTATGAAGCTGAAACATGGAACCTAACCAAAAGATTGACCCTCAAAGTGAGAACTATGCATTGTACACGAGAAAATCAGGTTCAACATCACATGGGGGTATTACAAGACAATGCAGTATATAAGAGAAAAAAACAGGAGTCAGAGATATCATAGATGCTCAGCTTATATTTAGCAACGAATAGATAATCTAAAGGTACAATTGTACTATGGGGTAGCGAAATTTGATTAGAAAACTCAAGTAGCGATGAACTGGCCAAGTTGCTTGATATTCAATAAGTGCTGACTCTGTGACACCTAAGATTGAGAAGTTTGGCGAATTTCGGGAAAGGTCTATGGTCAACGATGGACGCTTAAAGGCTGCTGCTGCTGATGATGATCATCATCATCACTTTTCACCAGCAAATCAGGCTGAATCTAATTTTCTTTGATAAGATAAATTAATTCAGAAAAAAATAACCGAATAGATTATTTGAATGCAGTGTCGGACAGACACATGCGTACTATTTCTCTTAGGTTTACAGCCTAAAATGGATGGAATATGCTGCTCCTTTCTAATAAGAGATCCACTAGTCGGGTAGATTCTATGGGTCGGGACAATGATTTGAATCCTGGGCTCAGGTAGTCATGAACTAAGATTCCAGCGGGAAATGAACGCTTGAGGAAGAGAAGCCAAACTTGAAAGAGTCACATGACATCATCACCATCATCATCATCATCACTAGCAGCAGTAGCAGTAGCCTTTCAGTGTCCTTTGTTGGAAGGGCACTTTACCCAAAATTCGCCAGACCTCTCTATCGTTAGTGCTACGGAGCCATTACTTTTTGAACTAATTTGTCATATCTTATTGCTAGCCGGCTACAGGATTGCATTTGATCTCTGAGAATACATGTTGTGAGTCGTAATGTCTAACAGTTGACTGATATTCTTGCAACTAGAGCAGCCCATTGCGATTTGAGTTTTCCAATGGACTTTATGATACCCAGACTCTCGTTTTTCTCCAATATGCTGTGCTGCTTTGTGATCTCTCGAAGTGATGTTGAGCATAATTCTCCCCTGTGCATGGTTTTCGGTTTGAGGGTCAATCTTTTGGTTAGGTTCCATGTTTCATAGGATTTCCTTACTCTTGAAAGTTGAGCTTGCTCTACCAAAATCTTGGTAACATATTACTCAGCTTTAATCAAATCTGCCAACGAAGCTAAAAAGTTATGTATTCGGTCATGTTCGTCTTTATTTCTACCCGATGGATATCAATGAAGTATTGTAGGAGGGTGTGCAATGTAGAAAAGGGTGTGAAATTGGCAAAGAAAGAAATGGTTAAATTTTGGGGTGGATCCAGGAACTTTGGTTTTGGATTGATAGATATTTTTCCGTTTTTTTCCAATTCTGCCAACATGATATCTACAAATGTTGAATTACAATGTAATTTTGCTCAAAGGTCGACAATAAGCTACGGAAGAAGAGATTATATTTCAATGTGGATCCATAGACAACTACCATCTCTAAGTCCTAGTTATATGCCAAAACCATACAATATCATGAAAGTCCATACAATATCTCCAAAAGTTCTCAATGAATTTCAATTAAATTTTGAGGTAGAATGGATAAAGGAGTAAGAGAAGTGAATACATGTGGGGGAGATTCCATGTACAATTACTTCCCCTGACAATGGCGATGGCAGAGATGTGCGCTCTCTGGGTTCTTTCTAGTTTATATTGTATGTAGAATGATAAATATATCTGGAAAGTTATTTCAGAATAATACATATGATAAACGAATTAATGCTATTTGTTCACAATCATTCATATTTTACAGGTATCGGTAGGCCTATTTCTCTTTGCTGTCATAACTAATCTAATTTTTCTTGTCTCACAAAACATTAAACTTGTTCTACAGGACTAGGACTTTATTGTAAAGAAGTTCAGTGAGTCTAAGTGAACGAAGAAAACAAAAAAGTTGGCCTTTTCATGAACTTCATCAAAACAAAGGTCATGTACAACAATCAAGTTGGAAATAAAGACACGATGATCAAAATCGAAAACTCACAACAAGAGAAATAACACTACATCTACCAAAGACAACGAATCTCCATGAAATCCTCAAAAGAAGAAGAAATGAAAAGAAAAATTACTTTATGATGGCAAGCCTTCGGCAGAGCGTGCTAAACCCTCAAGAACTAGAAAATCCCATTAGTCCTTATAAGAATCAATGGATCCTCCCGATAGTCACCCATAGAGCTGAAACTTGGAACCTAACCAAGAAACATGATAGAGAGGTCTGGTGAATCCTGGGGAAGGTTTATGTCTAACGACGGATGACAATCGACTAATGATGATGACGGTGTTTCGCTATCAGTAAAACAGCATTGTATATGCATTATTTTGTTATCTATTTTAACCCGAACTTCACAGATACGGAATATCCGCGTTCCTGGACCCAAGCTTGCTGGATTAATGATTCTCAGCCTGTATTATCCCCTTTAGATTCAGACGAGCGCTTACTCTTATTCAGTCTTTCTCCAGTGGCGTTGGATTTTATGAAAATTTCATGCATTTTGTAATCATATTTCCACACCGTATAATATCGCCTTGCCCATACGGTATCTCCAGAGATTTTCGATGAATTTCAATGAATTTCAACGAAAATTGATGAAGGCGTGGGAAATCAGTGAATAAATTTGTGGAAGGGTCCATGTACAATTATTTCCTCACGATTTGACATGCTTCAGTAGATATTTTTCATTTATATCGGAAAGCGGTCTCTATTTTGACATTAGAAAAGACCAATGACTGTCATTCTTTCTATAATCGGTGTACATTTCTGTTTTTATAGGATAAAATTCTGGATATTTTGATATAATACTTACAATTAAGTTTCTTGAAAACAAGCAAATTTCAATACTAAATATGTACAATTCACAATTCATACGAAAATAAGTATTGAAAATTGTATTCTTGACTCATGTTCAAATTGCCAATGATTTTTTAAAGTTTATTTTCGTTACTCAAAAATCTTCTTTTAAAACTGTTTTTTTTTACTAAACCAGTTATTTGATAATTTTGTTACTAATTGCCTTCTGAATTATAATATTTTATATAAGTATATAAAGTTTATAAAAACACTAATTTTATGGAAGAAAGCTAAGCTTATCAATATTTATTAAATAAATTAATTTCCATTCAATATTTTCTTTGTTTAATGTCCTTTGGGCGAGAAGGAACTAAAATAATAGAGTATCTTCCCGTGCAATGCAAAATACTGACGATTTCATTATTATCATTATGATAAATTATGATTCGTATTTTTATTTCTCACAGCATTGGGGAATTCCACTGAGTCGCCGCTTTCGATCATTGAAACTTTGGTTTGTTATACGGACCTACGGCATAGAGGGCTTGCAGCATTATATACGGGAGGTGAGTAGCGGAAAACTGGGTTTCTGTCTTAATTTCTTGATAATAGAGTATCTCAGACAAGTATCCCCCGTTCACTGTAAAATACTGATAATTTCAGATTATGATACCTTTATAATTTTTCTTAACAATCTGCTGTATAGTTAAGATGCAAGTGTCGTTTTTTTAAATTTTCTGTTAGTATATACGTGTCGTAAAATAAGACAACAAATTATTTTTGCTTGTTTTTGATTTGTATCCTTATACTTCATTTATTGGGACTGTTATTCCTGTCTTTGAATATATATGTATATATATATATATATATATATATATATATATATATATATATATATATATATATATATATATATATATATATATATATATGTATATATATATATATATATATACATATATATATGTATATATATATATATATATATGTATATATATATATATATATATATATATATATATATATATATATATATATATATATATATATATATATATATATAAGTTATGATAATACCCTATATGAGATAACAAGACATATAGTATCACGCAGCCTTAAAAATAAATAAATAAAGCTAAGTATTAAAATCAGAGCTGAAGGGGAGTTGGTGTTTGATCAACACTATTGGGAACCATGGTAATATATAAATATATATACACATTCTTTGGTTGTTTTGCAGCATGTCAGATTGGCTAAACTTTTTGAAACCATTGTTTTGACTGATGATCGGTTCGAAGTACTAGGACAGGTCACAATGGGTCTCGTGTGTTTCCGGTTGAAGGTGAGTTTGTTGCAGATCTTTTCTACATAAGCATTACACTATTTTACCTTATCAATTAGAGAAGAACAAAGAAGTAATAAAATTACCCTGGAACAATCCTGGGTAATTTTATTACTTCTTTGTTCTTCTCTAATTGATTATGTCAAAGAAGTATAGAAAGTCTTAATTTTTTCCTTCGAACTTTGCTTTTGTGACCAGGAAGATAATAATTTGAAATCTACTTATTTCCAATTGAACAATTTATTCATATTCATTCATCTATTTTAATTTGCACATTTTTATTCGCTTGAAGTGGGAAAACAACAACATATGACTGTCGAAGTTCTAGTTACAAAAGCGGAATTTGAAAGGAATAAAAACTATTTTCTATACTTATGACACATGAGCGATCAGAAAATAACTCTGCTACCAAGAAACAAAAAGCAAGTGGTACAGAGTTACCTGTTTCATTTTTAGAAGACTTTTTTTAACGAAAAAAATATGATCTTTGCAGGTGAATCATTGTTGCTGCATTCAAGTGTATCATGATTTAATGCTTATTTCAGTTACAGCATCGAAAACTGATGATTGACGAAATGAATTAGGCAACGAGCCACGTATCGAAGCCAACACGCTCGTTAGGTGAAACTAAAGAGGGGAGAAACACCGGGTGGGAATAAGTACTACTGCACACTTTTGAAATGAAGATTCGTTGAAACAAAGTCGTCACACCCACAGCTCTACATGTCTGCATCCATGACGTTCTGAAGCGATGAAATCGCTGGTTCTTTGGCCCCTAAATTTGTTGAAAATTGCAATTTTGTGTGTGTGTATGAGAGAGAGAGAGAGAGAGAGGGAGAGAGAGAGAGAGAGAGAGAGAGAGAGTCACACTTCTTAAGTGTCCTCTGCACTCGTTAATTCATGGTCGGTTGCTATGTCACCACTAAGTCTTTCTTCCTTTCTCTCTCTCTCTCTGAGAGCCATTTCTTAGCTCCACTTCTTCTTCGGTCACGTAGTGACATGACGTCCGATTTGCACGTAACTACGTCTAGCCCAGCGAGGTCTTACTTGTTTAATTATAAATCCTTTGTCCCGTACAGATCAAAGTTATACATCATCATCATCATCATCATCATCATCTCCCACTTTCATCTGAGTTGGTCTTCCCAGATACTAAAGAATACTTATCACCAAACTCGATTTTTTGGATAAATAGCTTCTTAGCCAAACCATTAGATCAGGGAATCGAACTACCAACAGGCTAAACCAAATTACATTAAAGGAAACCCTTGTCAGTCTGTCACGCAAAATCGGAATGGTACTTGAAAAATTTCAATGTGCTTTATCTCTTAATCGACTCCGGTAATCAGCTGAAAAATATTTTCCTCCGGATTAAATTACACCCTCAAAATCTCCTTTATCCTCACATATTGTTACATACATATTGCACTGCACAAGTATGGTGTTAAAAATGTATGGCAGCTTTGTTACACAATAAACTTTAACCTAGGACATTCTCGACTTTTTCAGTTGTGACGTCTTCTGTCTGGGTCGATGGTGACAGACATTTGCAATTGTGTGAACGTTTAGATAAGTAGAATTATGGAATAGGGAGCGGTTATCTTCAGCTATCATATATATATATATATATATATATATATATATATATATATATATATATATATATATATATGTGTGTGTGTGTGTGTATGTGTGTGTGTGAGTATATATTGGTCTTTTTCGATGGTACCAACTACTCATAGTAATTATAGCTCATAGTACTTTTGTTGGCTGAATAGAGATGTACATGTATAAAAAGCATTTCAGCGACTCGGCTGTTATTATCTTATCGAAGTAATAAACAAGGGTTAGGGTTTTTGGTAAGGGGTTACAGTCAGTCAGTCATGACAAAGGTTTGTCTGAGGGGCTTTTGACTTAAAAAAAAATTAGAATTGCTTAGCAGACAAAAATGGAGTGAGTTGTGATATTATTTAGTGTTGAGAAAAGGGTCCATTGTCATAAAATTTAATTATATTTCCTTTCTCCACTTCGTTTTTTTTACGTTTATTTCACAGGGCCCAAACACTTTAACCCAGAAGTTACTGCGCATGATCAATGATTCAGGCAAACTTCATATGGTTCCCGCCCTGGTGAACGAACACTACATCATCCGATTCGCCATCTGTGCTCAGAACGCCGTTGACGAAGACATCCACTACGCCTGGTCGTGTATTACCCAAGCGGCCGAAGAACTTCTTGCGAGCCGAGAACGGGAGAACAGTGTTCGGGAGTTGAAGCGCATCGCATCGGCTGGCACAAGCGAGGAGGAAGAATCCGTAGAAGAAGAAGAGGTCTTCCTGGAGTTCGACAAGGTAATCATCTACGACAACCAGCAGCTGAATTTCCAGAGGGCTCGGATGCGTCGAAACCTTTTCCTCCGTATGGTGTCCGACCCGAAATCGTACAATCCCCGCCTCTGGAAGTCATTCAGCGCGGATGACCACCCGAGTCGCCTACCCAGTGACTCGCCAAGCGAAGGAGGTTCCTCTTCAAATAACAGCAACAAGCGTTCCCCACCGAAAACCCCCCAACAGCTTGCTACGCCTTTATAACGGCAATGGACACGTCCCTTAGATAAATTTGATTTGGAATTTCGACGCTACCACACCCAACCCACCCCTACCTCAGCCCGACAACATTCATTCCTACTCCCCTGGACTGACTACACTTTGTTTTATCCCGTAAAATATTATTGACCGTGACCAGAAAAATCGTCACCGTAAAATTAATTCGTCGCCCGCAAAATTAATTCGTCACGGATTGGTGAGAGAATTTATGTGTATAACTTATCATTTTTTACTATCATTTGCAAGCAGTCGGTCAGTCTATATGACATTATTGGCGAGTAAAGTGAAAAGAGGTAATGCGAAAACACGAACATTATAACTGTTCTGCAGTGCATGTGTTCGTGTGTTCGTTTGCTGGCTACTGATAATAGAGCTACGACTAAAACTATTGCTACTATTTCTGATTTTGTTTTAAATACAATAGTTTTAGTTGACAATACCTTGCGTTAATTTTTCGAATTACTGTATAAATATACTGACACAAAACATAGCTTCAAGTATGCTGTCAGCAAGCCCGGACATTTACTAGTAAATGTCATTAGGAAAGGTTCATATATATATATATATATATATATATATATATATATATATATAAGTTCTTCGGATTGTCGATAAAAACGCCCGAAACTTGTAGCATATCAATAATGATAATTATCGTGATAATCATCGTGTCATTCGTAAGAAAAAGATTGGGGGAAAATATTTTATGAACATTCTGTGAGAAAACAATATGGAACCGGAGATATTTGTTTTCAAGAGATATTCATACTATGCAAAACAGTTTAATGTAATAAAATCAATTCCATTCTTCCATTTGTCAAGCGACGAA
>OY735223.1:54047681-54065181 GCA_963457665.1 Thysanoteuthis rhombus | reverse complement strand
CCCTTTGTATAATTACCTCTGCTAAATTTCCTCCTGTGGCTGTCAAGTCTAGTTTCCAGTTTTTCATAGAGTTGGTAATTAATCTCACCACTGGTTCACTGATCTTGAACATTCTGAGGCATTCGAGTATCCAGCTGTGTGTAATCATTTTGTATGCTTTTTATAGTCTATCCATCCTATTGCAATGTTCTTCTTCCTTTTTCTTACTTCTTTTAAGACCATCTGGTCGATGT
This sequence comes from Thysanoteuthis rhombus, assembly GCA_963457665.1. Taxonomy (NCBI): domain Eukaryota; kingdom Metazoa; phylum Mollusca; class Cephalopoda; order Oegopsida; family Thysanoteuthidae; genus Thysanoteuthis; species Thysanoteuthis major. The sequence continues at coordinate 54,064,948 of OY735223.1, read as the reverse complement.
AGAGCAAGCTATTTGCCCGCTTGGTTCCTCACCTGCATCCTGTCTGTTCTTCTGGTAATATATTTGCATTTCACACTAGTTGCCGGGTGATTATCGTTGGAGATTGAGAGTCTGTAAGTATCCTCACGTCTTCAGCCTTCCCCTTCACACTCTCATAGTCCACAGAAATGCTGTGGATTACGGTTTCACACCAGTCTCCTGGTGGTTATCGCTGGAAACTGACAGTAAATCTCCGCAGGTCTCCAGCTATCCTTTCATATCACCCTCTCCTCTCACTGCAGCGCTGTGATTTGTACCGCCCCCACTATGCCATTGCTACCAGCAGGGAGTCGTAAGTATCATCTTTCCAGGGCTCTCTTTAGTATTTGTGTGGTTCCCAGTAGTGTTGTGGTCTGTATAGTCTCAACCCTTCCTCTTATCTCCAGTTCCTCCAATCTTGTCTTCGGCACAGTTCCGAGTGCACCAACAATTACTGGCACTAAACAGACTTTCATGTTCCACACCTTCTTTAGTTCCATTGCCATTTTCTCGTATTTCCCTAGTTTTTTCACTTTCCTATGTGCTCTGTGATTCGTAAGCACAGTAACGTCTATTATTTGGTAGGTTCTCTTTTTTTGTCCACAATTACTAGATCTGGTCTTCTCGCTTGAATAGGGTAGTCAGTTTTGATGTTATAGTCCCAGAGTGACTTATAGCATCCATTTTCCAGGGCTGTCTCTAGTTTGTGCTGATACCATTTGCCCGCATAGTTGAATACCATTCGTTTGCTCAGTTCCCAGTGTATCACTGTTGCTACCCTGTCGTGTCTCTTTTTGTACATTTTGTGCTAAATGACTACATTCACTGGTTATGTGAATCGGCATTTGCTGTTTGTTTGGTCTGTGTCGATTTTTGCCTTGATGTAGATTGTCCTGATGCATTTGTTTTGGGCTGCCATATTATTATTATTATTATTATTATTTTGGAATCTCACACCTGTTGCCTGGTGGTAACCGCTGGAGTTTGAGTGACAGCAAGTCTCCTCAAGTCTCCAGCCCTCCTCTCCTAGTACTCATAGGTCGCAGTAATTCTACGATTTACAGTTTCACGCCGGTTGCCCAGTGGTTATCGCTGAAGGCTGAGTGACAATAAGTCTCCTCAGGTCCTCAGCTAACGTCTCCTCCCTCTTTCACATATCATGACATAGCTACTATTCGTTGCAGTACTTATATCTCTAGCACCTTCCTCAGTATCCGTGCAGTTCCAAGTAGTGCTGTGGTCTGCACGGTCTCTATCCTCCCCCTAATCCCGATCTCCTCCAGTCTCTCCCTCAGCGTTTTGGGGACAGTTCCTAGTGCTCCCACTATGACCGGTACTACCCTGGTTTTCATGTTCCACATTTTCTTTAACTCCCTTGCTAGGTCCTGGTATTTTTCCCTTTTTTCACCCTCCTTCTTTTTTACTCTATGGTCTGCAGGCACAGCAACGTCTACTATTTGGTAGGCCTTCCTTTTTTTGTCTACTATTACTAAGTCCGGCCTTCTTGCCTGGATGAGGTGGTCAGTTTGGATGTCAAAGTCCCACAGTAGTTTGTGGTTGTCATTCTCCAAAACTGCCTCTGGCTTGTGCTGATACCACTTTTCCCCATGGTTAAATCCCATTTGTTTACTTAGTTCCCAGTGTATCATCGTTGCCACTCTATCGTGTCTATGCTTATACTCCCTCTGGGCGAGCTGACTACATTCACTAGTTATGTGGTTTACTGTCTCATCTCTTTCACCGCACATGCGGCATTTGCTGTTTGTCTGTGTTCTGTCGATTTTTGCTTTTATGTAGTTTGTCCTTATGCTTTTGCTTTGGGCTGCCATGATGAGCGATTCTGTTTCTCTCTTAAGGTTTCCCTTTCGTAACCACGTCCATGATTTCTCGTCTGCTATATCTTTTATCTGTCTTTTAAACTCGCCGTACAATTTTTTCCCTTCCCACTTTTCTTTTCTAGTTTGCTGTACTGTTCCATTGTTTTCTACTTTATTGTTTGTTGCACTATCCCTCGCGCTCTTTATGATTTCTTCACTATTTGTTTGCACATATCTATCTAGGACTACTTTAGCTCTCTGGACACAATCTTCTATGCTGATGAGCCCCCTACCGCCTTCTTTTCTCTTAACGTATAGTCTATCTGTATCATCCCTAGGGTGTAATGCTTTATGCATCGTCATAAGTTTCCTTGTTCGCCTATCCATTGATTGGAGCTCTTCCTTTGTCCATCCTAGGAATGGTCCTGTATACCTAACTACTGACACAGCCCAGGTGTTCATTCCTTTTTATTAGATTTCTGCTATTTAATTTGGTTTCTAATATTTTCCTTATCCTTCTGAGGTATTCTCTCTTAATTTTCTCCTTCATCTCTTCCCGTTTTATCGTGTCACATTCAAGGACACCTAGGTACTTGTATCGGTCTTGTGCAGTCAATGCCCTAATCTTGTTGTTGTCCGGAAGTTCAATTCCCTCAGTCATTGAAAGCCTTCCTTTATGCATCACCATGATTGCGCATTTTTCTATCCCAAACTCCATTCCTATGTCCTCACTATATTCCCTCACTTCGTTGAACAGAGTCTCAAGCTCTCCCCTGTTTTTTGCAAACAATTTAATATCGTCCATGTACATTAAGTGGTTGACCTTTCCTTTTGTTTTAGAGAAGTGGCATCCTTTGCTGTTTTTCAGGATTCTGTTAAGCGGTATCATTGTTAGAACAAATAATAGTGGGGACAACGAGTCTCCTTGGAAGATTCCCCTTTTTATCCCTACCTCGGCTAGTTTGTCCCCTGCGGCTGTCAAATCTACTTTCCAGTCTTCCATTGAATTACCAATGAATTTAACCACCGTATTATTATTATTCACACCAGTGGCCTGGTGGTCTCAGCTGGAGGTTGAGTGATAGCGAGTCGTTTCAGGTCACCATCCCTCTTCTTCGCACTCTACACAGCAGTGCTGTGGTTTACATTTCCAAACTGGTTGCCTGGTGATTACCGCTGAAGGTTGAGTGACAGTAAGTTTCCTTAGGGCTTCATTCCTCCTCTCATATCTCCCTCTCCTATCATAGCAGCGCGGTGGTTTTACCTTAATCACCACAATTCCCACTTGGCTCCCCTTCTCCCTGTACGGCCACTGCTGACAGCTGCAGTTCGTTGAGCTCATATTTCTAGCACTCTCCTAAGTATTCACGCAGTGCCATGCGGTGCTGTGATCTGCATAGTCTCTATCTTTGTCTTTATCCATAGTTCCTCCAGTCTCGCCTTCAGTGTTTTTGCTACGGTTCCGAGTGTACCTATTATTACTGGTACTACCCTGACTTTCATGTTCCACTCCTTATTCTGCTCCTAGCTTTTCACTCTCCTGTTTACTCTGTGGTCTGTTGCCACGGCCACACCAATTATTTGGTGGTTCTCCTCTTCTTGTTCACGATTGTCTTCTTATCCACAGTCAGGTCTTCTTGTTAGGATGGAGTGGACAGTTCGGATGTTTAAGCCCCAGAGTAATATGTGACTTCCATTCTGTCTCTGGTTTGTGCTAGTACCACTTTTCAGCATGTTTAATTCCAATTCGGTTGTTCAGTTTCCAGTGTATCACAGTTGCTACTCTATCATGTATGTGTTCATACTCCTTCTGGGCTAGTTGACTACATTCACTAGTTATGTGGTTTACGGTCTCGTCCCTTTCCCAACATAGGCGGCATTTGCCGTTTGTCTGTGCTCAGTCGATTTTTGTTCTGTTATAGTTTGTCCTTATGAGCTGTTCCCCCCTTCAGGTTTCCTTTTCGTAACCATGTTCATGATCTCTTGTCTGCAACAACCTCATCTGTTTTGAATTCTCGGTATAGTTTCTTCTGTTTCTATTTTTCTTTCCTTGTTTGCTGTGCTGCTCCTTCGTTTTCTACTTTTTTGTTGTTCGTTGTGCTGCTTTTGGGCGCTCTCTTCTTCTTCTTCTTCTTCTTCTTCTTCTTCTTCTTCTTCTTCTTCTTCTTCTTCTTCTTCTTCTTCTTATTATTATTATTATTATTATTATTATTATTATTATTATTATTATTATCCTTAATTTTTCATTTTTTGATTATTTTTATTATTTCATTTATTCATTTCATTTATTTATTTCATTTATCATTTTGTTTATTTTATTTATTTCATTTATTAAAGATTGTAGACCCTGCAGATGTGACAACCACATAGTAAACCAACACAGCAAATTATCCCAGGGCGTACAAGAACAAACAATTGCATGAGGTGATGGTAATCCCCTGTGCAAGCGCCGGCATTATGACCATAAAGACCAGTGGTGTATGCCTAAAAAATGTCAAGGGAATAAAATACAGATTATTGTGATTCGAACGGATTGCCTAATCCAAGTCAGAAAACCAGAAAATTTAGCTGTAATGGAGAAGGAAAGAATGTATCAGTTAGTGAATTTTGATTCTAATATTTTTATAACGACTCATCTTCAGTCGCTACTATTTTGAATGAATAAAAGTATTAACTCCTTAATTAAATGATGAATTTTTTCGAAATAATCATTGTCATCGTTACATATTTCTTGTCAGACAAGTTTCTACCAAGCTAGTGAAATATATATATATATATATATATATATATATATATATATATATATATATATATATATATATATATATATATATATATATATATATATATATATATATATATATATATATATATATAGTTTTAAGCTGCATATATGGGAAATAAGAATAATCTTTCGGCGAGATTCGAACTTGCATCCTTTATTCTATTCCTTTCTTGGCCCAACAAGGTACCAAAGATACGGGATCTCGTCAGAGCGCATTCTATTTCAGGGTTGCCATTCGTTATTTTCCAAAACCAAAACTTGGTAAATTTGGTACTGAACTTAGCTATTTGGTTCTGAGAATAGAGATCTGGTACTTGGGGGAAATGATAATGTATTACGTTAATATACATGAGCAATAGATTTTTAAAAAATGTATTTTCATCCATTTTTCCAGCGTGGTTAGTTTGATGTCAATTTTAAGTTACTAATTTATTTTGGTTCATCATCATCAGCCTTTTAGCGTTCGTTGTTGGGCATGGACCTTACCAAGATTCGCCTGACTATGATGGGCGTCGGAGCCAATACTTTCTGAGATTGTTTAGTTCGTCACGCCATCTCAGTTTACCGGCCACGGTTTCGCATATGATCTCTGGGGTCCAGCGACTGTCTGACATTCTTGTAACATGACTAACACATTGCCATTTGAGTTTTCTAATGGTTTCTATGACATCTATGACCCCAGTCTTTCCTCTTATATAATGTGCTGTCTCCATGAGAGGTTGAGCAATATTTTCTCTTGTGCACATTGTATGGTTCATAGCTTGAGGGTTAACCTTTTGGTAATGTTCCAATGTTTCACCTATATAGGTGACTATCGGAAGGATACATTGGTTGTATACCCTTCTTCTTTTGATTAAGGTATAATTTTCTTGTTCTTGGTGGTTGAGCTGACTCTACCGGAAGCTTGTCAACCCAGAATGATGCTATGCTTGACTTCTTCTTTTGATTTCTTTGAGGTTACCTCATAAAGATCCTGTTTGTATGTCTGTCTCTTGGTTAGGTTCCATATTTCTGCTCCATAAGTGACTATCGGGAGAATACATTGGTTGTATACTCGCAAGACAGCATAGTATATAAGGAAGAAAACGGATGTCCGTGACATCATAGGAAGCATTAAAAAACTCAAATGGCAACGGGCAGGCCATGTTGCAAGAATGGAAGAAAACCGATGGAAATCACGTCTCACAACCTGGATCCCCAGAGATCACATAAGAAACTGAGGCCGATAGAACACAAGATGGAGAGATGAACTGGACAGATTCAGAAAATACTAGCTCTGCGACGCCTATGATAGAGAATAGTAGCGAATCCTGGTGAAGGTCTATGTCCAACGACGGACGTTAAAAGACTGATGATGATGATGATGATGATGATGATGAATAAGAACTCAAAGTTCACATTTTCAATAATAATAAGTACTTAGAATTGTTTCTTTCAAATTACATAACGCTATTCATAAGAGTTGAATATGGTAATTGTTTCGTCATTCTCGAGTCTTTCAAGTGTTTAAAGAGAGATAACCAGAGAGGTTGTATCCGCGACATTACGATCATGTCGTGGATTCAAACGATACATATAGGTCTGGGTAGTCATTCAATAGAAACTGTCACGTGATTATTGTCCTTTGACAACATGCTGTATGTGTAGGGGTGATCAATTAGAAAAGCACAAAAAGTTGCAGCAATCACTGAAAACGTCTGAATTTCCAACAAAACAAGTAGGTATAAATGGTGACCAATTTAGCAAAGATTTCGATTTCAGAGTGAACTCCAACTAAAAACCCATGAAGTTGAGTAATTTGAAAAATAAATAGGTGTATAGCAGACAACTAATGCTAATGGTCAAGGCTGTGATGTGAAAAATGTGTTTTGTACAGTATCTACATTCTTAAAATCTTGAAAGAATGAGTGTTTTTGAGACAACAAATTGTGATTTTGCAAACGTTCTTTAAGAAATGGGACTAAAATAATCACAATGTAAATGCATTACCAATGATTTTACTATGGAAATGCATTGGAAATCAGGAGGCGAGGAAGGTAATGTCAGAAATTGATTCAAAGATTATGAGGAAATACTTATATATATACATATATATATATATATATATATATATATATATATATATATAGAGAGAGAGAGAGAGAGAGAGAGAGAGAGAGAGAGACGAAAAGTTTTGTTTTAAGTAAGTATATTAGGTTCAACTAAAAAAAATCTCTCAATTATCTTATTTGATACTTTGTTGACTATCCTGTAGTAGTTATAGGAGCAACATCTAGTCCTGGAAAAGAATCATTAAGTTCTGAAATTGCAGTTTGAGGAATCAGAGACCTTGCTTGACGTTAGAGATTCAACGTGTTGCTGGATTTTTAGACTTTTCACGCAAGTTCTCACCTAATATTCAAAATTTTCAAAAAGACTCATGTCAGAGGATCAACTTGGCTTAAGTCGTTTGATGTAGTATCTCGAAATTGAGAAGATCTTGATTTGTTGGACTTAATTATGCTGAGCTAAAATGTTGGTTTATTGCTCCTCCCGAATGCCCACTCATTCCTCTTCTCAATATTAGACGGGGTTAAAAGGGTATTTTCCTGGCTACTCATCAATAATATTCAAGTTTCAAATATCTTTCTGTTTTTTTGGGATGAATTGAAAGTTTTTTTCTGCCACTTCTGAGGTTTTCGAACGAGAGTTGTTCTCTACACTAAACTGAGGATATCTATTTGCTTACTGCATACCCCCCCTCTCTCTCTCTCTCTCTCTCTCTCTCTCTTTCCCTCAATATATATATATATATATATATATATATATATATATATATATATATATATATATATGCTGCCGAATTAACATTTTTTCAAAATAAAATTTGATGGAATTACTGAAACTACTTTTTAGTCCTCAAAACAACTAGCAAAATATTTTTAACTCGTGACTCAAATAAAAAAAAACGTAGGAAAAAGGGTTTAAAATGTTGCTGTTTTATACAAGTTGTCCCCCTTTAATCCAAGAAATATGGTATTTTGTGCTCATCAATAAATAAAGTTGTTCGGTAAATCGAACCGCCTGGTTTATGAATCCAAAAATTGTTTATTCCAATATGGCCCAATTAACCAGATTGCGCTGTATTTTTTCCGACCTTGGGAATTACTTTGAACAAATTGTAAAATATAATCACCATCATTATCATCAACCTTCTAGCGTCTGTCGTTGGAAACAGACCTTCCCCATGATTCGCCAGACCTCTCCATCTTACTTTCTGAATTTATCGAGTTTGTCGCACCATCTTTCTGTCTGCCGCAATTCCGCATATGATCCCTGGGAATCCATCAAAACTATTTTGAATTTAAAAAAAAAAATTTTCAGTGACACAAATTAATAAGTTTACAAAAATGCTAATTACTGATATATTTTAGATTTGAAACGGATGTTGAAAGTGATTCCCTTTAACCTGAATGCTGGTTCGTTCCGTTTTATTGCACAGATGTTCCCTTACATTGGAAAGTGACATAGCTGATACAACACAAAGGAATGGTTGCTCGAATGAGACTAGCGTATGATGCATTTATCTCAACTACGAAATACTGTTGTCTCCAAGTACAGTGTTGCTTTGACCTTAATATTGTAACATAAAATTTACGTGTGGGTAAATTCTACCCTCTTATCCTGACGGTTGTGCCCTTTATGAAACGACCTGTACTGGTCGTCTCCTTTTAATATGTATCTTGATCGTCACTTATGATAATGACCTTGTGGATATAAGCCTTTTTTAAGTCACTTTAGTTCTACATATTTTCACACGGTGGCGATTTTTATGCCTACAATCACAACATTTTGTCTAAAATCAAAGATGATGAGAAATTCAGCTGACCTTTGGCCCCGAGGATGCTGGATTTCAAATCATCGATCGATTTTATCCTTACTCTTTATCTATCTTTTTACCTATTTATCTATAGAAAACTATCAACCGAAACTATTGACGTACATTTCTTCAGTTTTTAGCTTGGTCTGGCTAGATATGTATATATCACGCGTACAGGCCACACCAGTGGAGCTCGAGAGCTGAAACTTGAGCATTCACTCCTTGATATGTCTAGAAAAAAAACGGCTTTTTTGTTTTTTACCCGTCCCAAATAAGTTTCGATCGGGGGATTCAATTTACAATGCAGTTTAGACTGAATTGGTCTCTTCATTTGTGACTGGTATTATCCACGTTCGTTATTTTTCTTGAAATTCAGACCTTTTTTAGTGATCACTGCCCACCAAAATACGAGAGCAGGAACTTTTCCAAATATTCTGATTGATCATCCCGAGACGGCATGCTGCTAATACGACTTTAGTGACGTGATGGTTCCCATTGAGTGACTAACCAGACCTGCTTAAACTGGAATAAAACCACCACCTAGGGAGGATCAAATTCACTACAACAGCCTTGTGTAAAACCAAGTTGTGTATACATTGTAAATACTGAAGCAGAATATACTTAATATTTAGAGTTTGGTTCTATTTGACACAGAGCCACGGCAGTGGGGCACCCGGTGAGAATCGATCTCATTACAGTAGTAATGGTCAGCATCACAAGCTTGTTAATCATTGATACACTTATTGTAAAACTTGGGATTTTCAAAATACAAATCAGGGATGCTATATAATATAATTTAAAACAATATCCGTGCGATGGATTTATTTCGTGAAGTGCTCGATACGTTCAACTTTGAATATGAAGTTGATTTAGATTAGAGCTTAAAATATGATGGGGTAGAGATTCGCTACACAAACACGTTTATGTTTCTGTCCCTCACTCCATTATATATATATATATATATATATATGTGTGTGTGTGTGTGTGTATTTGTGCATGACCGTGTGTGTGTGCATCTTTAAATATGTATTTATGCTTATGTATATGTGTGCATGATTGTCTGTGTGTCGTGTTTGTGTGCGTGCATTTTAAACTTAGAGGGCAGCAACAAAAAAAGGCGAGCTTCTAATGTCATTTTTGCTTGACTATTCTAACCATATATGCTGTTGTGATGCATTCCCAGAGGTGGCAAAATCAATGCATGGGTTATCACTAAGACACTTATTGCAACTCTCACAGCCTTGGCTTCACGGTGGTGCAACCAGCGATATAAATATGAGTGACAAAAATTATTTGGAGAAAAGAATACGGGCCAATTTTAAACCTACACCATTGTAAATCGGCCTAATTCAAACTGATGTAAAATCAGGACATTGTTTGTTTTAAATTCTATCGTATTTACTTTTCTTGTTTTCGCTGATCCCGGCAAAAACTCGGTATTTGTGTCTGTCGTTGTCTCCCTATTTTCGATTGGATAACTTCTTTATCTTTCAATATATTTCAATGAGAGCTTGTAGACTTGTTGAGACATTCTACCTGGGATTAGTGAGTTATGATCGATCTGATTGTTTGTTTAGATTTTATAATTGCCACCGTCTCAATTTCAAGCGTCGGGGACCTTTATACTTTTAAGATTCTTATAATCATATAGTTGCTTTTGAAGCATTCAAATTTCAGAAATCTACCTCTTGCCATGGAGTAATGGTCAAAAATGTAGTCTCTTTGGACCATCTCCGATGTAGATGGTTTTATCCTCACCAGGTGCCCCATTTTTTGTGGCCCTGTGTCAGACTAAAATAAATTTAGGAAACATCTCGACATAAAACAATAGTTTACTAGGTGATCCCTACAAAGTATCGCTATCACAGGGAGTTTGATCCCCACCAAGAAAAAATAGATAGATATGATGGCTTGGCTCCACGAACCGAGATCTGCAAGGGCTTTCCACGTCTATGCTGGTCCTAATCGTGAATAGCTCAAAGACCTGTGCAATAGAGTTCCAAGATGAGATGAAGCGTGTGCATTGCTTATGCCGCCCTTATAACTGATGGTTTGCGTTACATAGATCCCTTGGTCGTAGGTTGTGGTTGGAGTTTTCTTCTGGCAGATGCCTGAGCTGGCTTTGGTGGTCTGCCACCTTTTTGTGGAATTATTCTGACAGTATTGCACACCTGAGCAATGGAAGCCCAGATCCTGGTCCTGGACACCATGTCAATAACTAGATAGATAAATAGATTGATAGATAGATAGATAGAGGGTACGCAAAACGTATCCGACACATTTAAAAAGGTTTACTTTAACGTTCATACATAGCTTCAAAATTGACAGAATTTCGACTAAAGATTAAATGGTACAAGGATACTAAAACACGATTGAACATTGGAAAAAATTAAAAACATTCGGTCCAAATTTTGTCAATGATGAAGGCAAATAAGTATGTTCAAATGAACTTTTTGAAAAAGTATCGGATACTTCTGCACTCACTGCAGATAGATAGACAGAGAAATACATAATTAGCTTGACTGATATGAACAGACTGAGATAAAGAAGCACAGAGGAAAAGAGAAAAAACTGCCAGATAAAAAAAACGCAAATAGATTTTTTAAAAATGAGTCGCGGGTAATACACACACACACACACACACACACACACACAAACATATATATATATATATATATATATATATATATATATATATATATATATATATATATATGCAGAATATAGACAAAGTGATCCCAATGTCCTCTTTAAGTACCATTCATTATTTGCCTTTTTTCTAAGAATAAAACCAACCAGAGATATTTTTATATCGATTTTCTTCTCGTCTTTTCATAACTCCTCTGGTTGAAAAACGACAAGAATGCTGAATGTTCATGTCTTTTCAACAAAAAAATAAAGACCACAAGAGCTTTTTACTGCTAACTCAGCTAATAATAATAGCATTGTACATAGAAATGTGGACGTCTTAAAAACAAGAATAAACGCCAACGTACTCTTGTTCTAAGAATATCTGCCTGGTAGGAATTCTATGAAAATAAAACATGTGTTTAAAGCGTCGAAGATTGATTTGATTTTTTTCAGTTCAAAATAAGTTTGGTTCAAAACTACATTATACGACTATCCTAGGATATAAATATCACTGACTTTCCAGATCAAAACACTTTCTCCTTATACGACGAATGTGTTATATCAGGGGTGAGCGATGTACGGCCAGTGCGCTAGACCCGACTGCGAACCGATTCTGACTGGCCCTTAATACTTTTAGTATTCTTGGTGTCTTCTTGATATACATTCAAAAGATGCTTTCATTGAAATAGATTGCAACTTATTTAAGATCTTTGATTGCCAATTGACATTCTTCGTAATGCAAATTATTTTCTATTTCCTGTTATTCATTGATTTGAGGTCAAATAAAGCTAGATATATTTAAGTAGATGGTTTTCATACTTCAATTTTTATGGCATTTATTTTGCCTACCGTCTACTCATCATTACACGATGCAGCCTGGAGAGACAAAAATGTCGCTAACTCCTGTGTCAGGTATTTGAATCAAGACTACTTTCATTCCTTCATGTGTTCGTTGTTTTTTTTCAAACCGACAGCAGTAATATCAATTTTTGTTGGTAAGTCGATAACTGCTAAACCTTTGTATTTTTCCAGTAAAAATTGTGAATAAATTGTTTCTGGAAAGCTGAAATCTGGTAACCATAGAACAAATAATTGAATTATTGGGGATCATTGGTTTAATATAATTCTTTTTCCCTGGTTATTTCTACTTTCACTTGACCGGACTCTTTTTGGGGCCGTGTGATTATTTAGTTCTAAAGCAAGAAGTGAGGGAATGCAGGAAGATCGTTTAATTTTTTAAAAATTTAACCAATATCAGAGACGATTTGTCCCTCCTATATGGGTGGTTACGAAAACTTTTAGGTCCTAAGTCCTGGTCTCGACCAAACTTGAGAATCTAAAGGATCATTAAGCTGACACATGCAACAGAAACCAGTCGTTAAACTCAATGCCCTCCCTTCCAGAAAAAGTAATGGAACGCCGATATCACGCGTTCCCACTACATTGCATCACTAATAAACACACACATCTACAAAGACAATACTGCAGGAATCTGCAAGAAATTATATTGTCTAACTCCTACTATTGGGGTTTTGACTCTATTTTCATTTGTAGTCACAATAACAAAGGCCTCACCAAAACCGGTGACGTCATGTATGCAGAAACTGATGACGAATTCACTCTCTCAAAAGTTGTTTCGCCAAAGTTTGCAAATCCCATTTATAGGAACCACTAATTAAGGAGTTGAAATAGAATACGTAGTGTTGGAATGATATTGTCAGGAAAAATGAATTCTATAAGGTTCGTCTTTTTGATTTTAAGTGAGTGAAGGATATAGACCCTAGCACAGCCAAGTTTGTTTTATTCTTTATTTCTTGGCATTTATTTACAACGGAATTACCTCATTGCTTTCATACCTTACAAAGTTTGAGTGAAGCATGAGTTACTAGGGAATCTAAAATTAGTAATTTATGGTATTGTTAGAAACCGTAAACAAAAACTGTCCACATGTTTTTTCAAGTTTCCGAGTGAATCTGTCTGGGTGGTTATCTATCTATCTATCTATCTATCCATCTATCTATCGATCTATCTATGTACATGCATCTAAAGAAAATTTCAGACTTTTCTTAGTGATTACCATCCAACAAAAGACGAGAGGTGTAATTTAATTATTGATCACACCTTTTCCTTATCTTTCAATTGATCATCCCCAACATGGCACACTACCAAACAATGTAAGTTACGTGACAGTTTTTTCATTAATTGACTAAACAGAGCTTCTAAATTAGGAATTAATGAGTTGACAATTAACTCAGTTTTGAGTCAGAAAATGCATTTCTCTCTTCACACCAACATTTCCGAAGGGCTCCACCTCCGATATATTCGAATTACCCCCTCCCCGAATACATTCGAATTATCTCCTTGACATATACAATGTTAGACAACAAGCAAACAAATTAAAAAATACGGCAAACAAGTAAATAAATTAAAAAATACGGCAAGCAAATTAAAAAATGTGGCAAGTAAGCTAATAGACTAGCGATCTGAATAGATCAACATGTGTAATTACATATGCTTATTTTTAATTTGCATACCATTTTAATTTGTCTGCCATATTTTTTTGTTTGAATTCCGTATTTTTCAATTTGCATGTATTTTTTAAACTTGAATACAGTGTTTTGGGGGGATTTTTTTGCATGCCACAATGTTATAATCACCTTTTAATTTACTCGGAAAGAGGTGTTCCTTTTCTTTCTATCTTATTTTTGTTGTTTTTCAATGTAACGCTTAGGTCGTTTTTACATCCTACAACCGGGAACAAAGAATTAGCTTTGATATTTGAACTCGCATCTCCTATGTTTTTGGAGCACGTCTGACCAGCACAACGCCTTACCTATTAAGCTAACCAGCAGACCTCATTCAAATTTAGTCGTATTATTAAATTCTTCATTATCCACATTTTTTTTTTCATTGAATAGTGTAGTTATTTGATATGGAAGTAAAACTAGTCAAAAATGGATAATGGTGAAGCTTCATGTAAGAAATTCGGACCAGTCTTTATATCTCTCATACTGAATCATGGCCTATCAAATATATATATATATATATATATATATATATATATATATATATATATATATAAGATAGCCAACAGATATTCCGGAAAATTTTGAGCAGACACATGAATTTCTTGCGACTTTCACACTTGTTGACTGAGTGGTCACACGTAGAGTTGTGTGTTGGGAGCCATCTTTTTATTCTTTTTACTGCAGTGGTTGTTACTGCTCCATCAATTTTGGTGAAATCTATTGCCTAATTTGCTCATACTTACCCTTAAAAATGGCTTCCAAGTAAAGTGCAAGTCTTAGTGGGCGAGTGAAGCGCAAACACGAGTCCTTATCGGTGCAAGAAAAGGTGGAAGTTTTGAGAGAACCCCGGTGTTTCGGTACAGCAGACGTATTCTATTGGCTCATCAACTGCATATGATGTTTGTACTTGTTTAATTAATATACATGCATTTGTTTCATTTATGTTATTAAAGTCTATTATTTGTATCCGTGTATTGCGTTTAACCATTAAATTCATATTATTTTTTTTGCTTAAGTTTCTAATGGTCTTAATGTTTTAGAAAAATGAGATATGCATAATTAGTAGGTTATCGATATATTATTGAAGTATCAATTACGTGACCGTTGTTTTTCCGGTCAAATTGATAATCTTGCATGGTTCTCGAACAAAGGGTACTGGAAAATCGATGGTGGACCTTTTATATATACACATATGTATAAGGATATGTATGTGTATGTATATTTATGCATGTGTATGTATGAATATAATTTGTAACTAATGACAATCTAACTTAGCTCATTGCGAAAGTATATCTAAAGCCAGACAATTTTCTTTTCATTCTAAAAAACAACAGAAAAGAGTGTATTTGATTTGATTTCTATACAAAGTATTAATATATGTGTATCAAAACTTGAGAAATATATCTAAAACAAAAAAATATATGTATATACGTGTGTGCTGATGTATGAAATGTGATGGTGTGATCGTGTTGTAAACTTTGCGGTCATTTTTCTTTGCTGACGAATACAGCGTATTCAACGGTTTGTGGAAGACTCAAAAAAATATTCGGATAATTTGCGACTTAACACCTAAAAGAACACCTAAATTATAATTATTGATATTATTGTTATTAAATGACCAATGACGATGTGTAAATGTACAATTGAATAAAACTTTATCATTCATATCCTTGAGTTTTTTTATTATGTAATAATTAACGTGGCTCGATCACAGGATTTTTTTTAATGTATTTCTTATCAGTAAAAAAATATTTGTGGTGCGAGCAAATTTGTATCCTAAAACTGCAGCCCGGAGAAAAACCTTTAGCAGCTCCTTCATTTTTCCTTGAAATTATCAACAAAAATAAATAAGTATTAGCCTTAGCTACAAAACTCTAAATATAACCCCCATATAGAAAAAGTCACTTCATCTGTCTACTCCCCATAAAAGCCCTGGACGCATGTATTCATTTGCTCATTTATTCCAGCTCCCCTAGGCTTATCTTCCTCTCTCTTTCTTTCTCTTCCTTCTCTCTTGGATCAGTATCATTTTGCTGGCTTTCCAGTCGATCCGAACTTCATCTTTCTTTCCACCGTGACCAATAATCCACCAAAACATAGTGCATTTTATTTCACGGATGTCGAGGTATCTTTCATACGTTCAGGTACTAAATCGTGTCCTCTTCACTAGCTCAAAACACGTGTCCACCTCCATATCTCGTGTATGAAATGGCGATACCTTTACTTCACAACAGTCATAATTATGTACCTTCTATTTCTCTTTACTTCAGAAAGCGCACATAGGCTAAACCCCTTGAGTTTTCTTTGACTTCTGTCCGTCGTGTTTTGGGGCGTCTGAGAATAGCCCTTAAATTGATCATCATCATCATCATCATCATCATCATCAGTCTTTAATCGTCTGTCGTTGGACATAGATCTTCCCCAGGATTTGCCACATCTCTCTATCATGGGCGTCACAGACCCAATATTTCTGAACTTGTCCAGTTCGTCTAGCCATCTCATATTCTGCCGGGCTCGTTTCAGCATTTGATCTCTGGGGATCCATGTTGTGAGTCATGATGTCTATTGCTTGAATATTTGGACAAGTTGCTCATGCACGATCACAAATACTTCGCCCACAACTTGGTAGTTAGACATACCACTGATACCTAGTCTTTATAACCATTTCTTGGTTTTCTCCAAGCTTATCTTCCTTTTCTAATTAGCTACATGCTAACGCTACCCATTTTATCACGGATCCAATTTCCAAACAGGTCTCTTCTCTTCGGTATCGATTGTATTATTGTTTTCTTATATGTATTTCTTTTCAATCTTGTATTAAATGTTCATTAAATGTACGTTCCATTTATCTGTCTAAATACTCGTATATGTCTTCATTACAATCATTCGTACCCAGTGTAATCTTCGTATCCACACCCATACTTGGTGCACATATTCTCCATTCTTCGTCCAACTTCCTCTTTTAACATCTGTGACATCGACATGCAGTAAGAAGAACCAAACACGAGGAGACAAAATCCTATGTCTTCCACAACTACATCATCTCGTCGCTACACTGAATCGCACAACATGATTAACTTCCCTTACTTACAATAGAAACAACCTGTAAACAGTGATTTCCTCAACAAATATAAATATAGTAATGTTGATAAATGTTTAGGAACCACTAATTTACAAAATATCAAACTTACTCTTACACGACTAGTATGAACAGGGCGCTAACCACAGCAAAATCTCTATAGTTCCATCATATATATCTAGAACTCGTTGCTACACAATGTTAAGCTTCAGTCCCGCTGGAACTTGCTTATGCACAATATGAAGTTTCAGTCCCAATGGAACTCGTTTCTACATAATCGTAAGCTTCAGTCGCACAGGAACTCGTTTCTACACAATATTAAGCTCCAATCCCACTGAAAGCTAACTTTATTTACAAATATTAAATCTACAATATCATAAATAATTTGAATGATCATTAATACTTATTGCCTCGTTTTTCTTTCAGTTTATTCTTGCAGCTTTTTATCGTAACGCTCGTGTCATTTTAACATCGGGCAGTAATTTTATCCCTGTCACACATTAACGAAATATACCGATGCGAAACTATCGCAGCCACTTCTTGATGCTAC
>OY735223.1:53887681-54042681 GCA_963457665.1 Thysanoteuthis rhombus | reverse complement strand
ATGCCAACTGTACCTCCATTTTCTCTAACAGCAGATACTTGGAAACTCCTTTTTGGTAACACTGTACATAAATATATGTCAGGCAGTAAAGGAAGTAGCAATGTTTGAGAAGATCCAGAAGTCAAGTCTGAATCTTGTTAGACAGGGTGTTTCAATCATTGTATATTCTTGTAGTGTTTATGTACTTTATATCATCTTGATGCTGTGTTTTCCAATTTAGTGGCTTATTCTTTGAAGCAATTGATTGGCAAATTCTTTTATTGGGAGACTTTGTAACACATAATGAAGTTAATATACTTTAATCAAAATCTAATAATTCAGTTACTTTACTTACATACGTCATAATGATCAGTCTTTCATCGTTCATCGTTGGACATAGACCTTCCTCAGGATTGACAACTCTCTATCATGAGTGTCACAAAGCCAATATTTTTTTGAACCTATCCAGTTCCTCATATTCTGCCAGGCTCGGTTCCGCATTGGATCCATGTTGAATAGTAATAATCAAACTAAAAAGGTTTGTTTTTATTTTTAATATTTTTGTGGGTTGTTGGACGGATGGATTCCTTGAGGGTAAGACCCCGCTCCAATTACAGCGCATGTTTCAATGTATTATTTTTTTCTAAATAAAGACGTTTTTTTTTTTAGTCTTTGATTGTTTGTTCGGATTAATTCCATTGTCTTTGGTTGTTAGTGTTTTCCACAACATTACAGATACCTCACCAAAATAAGAATAAAAAACATGACGAAAACTGTGTATAGAGAATAAGAGGGCAAAACTAACCAACCACAAAAAATAAACCTTGAGCAACACAGAACAGCCATAACATTTGCAAACCTGGAATGGCTGATCATATGTGGAGGGAGAAAGGAACACACCAAACTTTTTGTAACTAAGACAAAATAATAGATAGGGGGAAGCATTTGCAAAAAGAACATTGAGACGCAAAAGCTGCACATGAGTAGAAGTGAGAATGCACATGCTCCCCTGCAATAAAATTCAACACACATTCCAGAATAGACACCCAAGGATGGCTGGAGAGTACACAGCTGAAACGTGAAAAAACAAACGAAAAACAGGGAATTTAGTTTGAACAAACTATACATGTCAAAAAAGTCCAGTGTCAAAAATGTATCTGATCATTGGAACCGATTTGACCCTCTACCACAATACTATTTTATCAAAATATTAAAAATCTTTTTTTTCTAACCAAAAAATCACTGTATTTACTCAGCTACAATGTGAGAAATTTAATAGAAAAACTCAAGGTCAAAATTGATGGGTAACATTATACTCAAGTCTTTTAAAAAAAAAAAAGATGATAACATATTACAGGAGATGACTGAGTTTAAGCTAGAAAAATAAACTCGATACCACATAGTAACTGATAAAATATGGTTATTACAAAAATAACTAATGTTAGCTTCATGTGAATTTTTTTGTGGGCTTTTGTCCTTTGTACCCTATGGCTATCTTCAGGTGATGAATAGGTACATTTTTTACCATCGAGACAGAAAAATTTAGACAGAAATTAATGTTGGCTTGTTCAGTGGTAATGGGTCAAATCAGTTCCAATGATCAGATAAATTTTAACAGGGGGCTCATTAAACTTTACCCCACATACAATGATTATAGACCAGAAAAGATGATACAAAGGAAAATACGCATTTAAAAAATGTAATGAAAAAATATCATTTATTCACAATGATTTCAAGATCTGATGAATCATACACTGGTTCTGTATGTTCCAACCAGAAGTCTTTGGGTAATTTTAACAACTCCATAGATTGGAAAGAGTGAATAGAAGTGTCATTGAACACATCTGAGTGTTTGAAAGAATTTGGTAAATTGGTTTCGTCTGTAACGGAATAAATCTGATAATTTGTCAAGGATTTTATAAAAATAACATGGGCTGGAAAGAAAAAAAAAACAAACAAGTTTGAAATTTAAAATCTAAAACTAAAAGAGCATCATTCTGAGATAATAAATCTGGTAATTCTAATGCAGTCGTTGGCTAACTATGGCCTGCAGACCAAACAGCCTCATTTCATCTGGCCCGTCAACTTAATTGGATACGCTGCATACAAAAATTATGGCTCTTTGATGGCGGGAAAAAAAAAATCAGTATCAAAAAATGAAGCAGAAATCTCATTAATTAATCTCAGTAATCCAAGATCAAATTATTTCCATAGCCTTGTTTGATCACTTTTTATTCGCCTAGGATTGCAAAACAAAAATCATTTCTGATCTGGCCCGCCTCCAGAAACGTTTACCAACCCATGTTTTGGGATAATCTACATTAAGCAGTCATCACGCTCTCCTTAATCTCTTTCATAGTCTGAAATTCAAGGCGACTTTAGTTTTGGGAAAAGCCAGAAGTTGGAGCAAGGCAAATCTGAACAGTAGGAGGTCAGACAGACCTTGGTGATACAATATTTTGCAACAAGATCCTGCATGATATGAGAAGAATAGGTATTGTTAATGTAACAGTAACACAGTACACAAGCTCGCTCAGTGGCATCCGTTGATTGAGTAACACCATGGGAGAGTGTTCACACGTGCAGCGATATATATTTATATATATATATATATATATATATATATATATATACACACACACATATATGGCATATACACATTGGATCTGTAGCCTGATTGTTCCATTTTCGGGGATAATGGTGTTGGCTGAAGTATGCATTTTCTGAGTGCTTTCAAATTAGTCTTTTTATGCTATCTAACAGCGATGAAAGTCTACAGTTCCCAGAACTGGAAAAATTTCATATTAAGACCAATCTTTAAATTGGTTTACAGTGTTATATCAGTGTAAGGAATTGAGTGATCCAAAGAGAGAATGTTTAAAGAGAGATAGACAGCATTTTCTATTTCTTTCAATTGGTTCATAGTGTTGTTAAAGGTAGAAAGATATGATATAGAGAGAGGGCAAATAAAAAGGATAGTTTTTCTTTTTTAATTTTAGATCAATCCTCAAGTTGGAAAAATAGAAGGTGCAGAAAAAAAAAAAAAGAAAGCAGATTATACACTGTTTATAACTAGTGTATACACTTCATATACATATAACTTTTTCATTTGCCAATGAATTATATTGCATTTTGGATGTTTTTTTTTCATTTTATTTTTCATAGAATCATTATTCCTGTTTCCGAGATTTTAACGGGGCTTTAGCTTGAATAGCTAAAGTAATTTCGTTGAAGCCAAATGAGATTTGGTGAAAAAAAAATTGGATGATCAATGAATAAGTTTCTCCTCTGCCATTCATTAGAATATTTTTAAAAACAAGCGTGATTACTAGAACAAACTAGGGGATCAATTTAAGATAAACTTGCATTGTAAATTGAATCAAAAACCTATGTAGGAGGAATTTTCACAAAACAAAAATAAAATGTTTTTTCTAAACACGAAAAGGAGGTTTTCAGCCCTCCAACTCCATCGGTGTAGCCTGTACACGATATTGCCAGGCCAACTTAAAAACTGAAGAAACCAATGTTGACAGTTTCTAAAAGGATACTTTCCAGATATAGTAGTAATACTGCTTTAATAGTCGCTCAGGACTTCTGAAATAAAGAAGAACAGAATTAGACAATACTGAATTTTTTCTAGATGAAGCAAAGTCAACCATTATAGATTTTTTCAATAGTATTTTTTTAATCTCCTTCCAGTCTACAGCAGTTAATAAACTGTGTCGATCAAAAATAAAGGATAAGCTCTCACTGCAACTTGAACTCACATCTTTTTGACTTGGGTAGATCAGGTTTTCTGTACCAGCTGCTCTACTGTTAGAGCTACAACAGCCAGCAGAAGATCAGATTTCTAACTTACACTTCATTCTTTCGACCACTCTGAGCCATATTTTTCAGACGCTTTTTTTTTTTTTTTTTAAATACACTAGTTGTATTAATATCAATATCATTTGATGAAGATGAAAGAAATACTAGTAAAAATGAATAATGGTTGACAATGCTTTCTCTAAAAAGAGAATTCAAGATAATATTACAGATCACAAAGACTAATCTACAAAGATTCTACAAGTATAAACAACAAAAGACAATCAACAAGGAAGAAGGCGTTTTCTTGGTCGGTTCCTGTTATCAATAATACTAGGGTAGTAACTATTCCAAAGGTCCATGTCTGGATTGTAGGATGTGTGGAGAAGCCAGCCATAATTTTCATGTAAAATAATTCTCCATCCCTCGGATGAAACTACAGCTTCAAAGCATTTTGGTTACTCCTCTTCAGTGTTGTCAATTCAGATATCTTATATCTAAATTTAGATAACTAAAAAAGAGCGGAAGTCAAGGGAGATAATTTATTGGAACTCTGGAGAAAAATCTATGATCAATAATTTTTTATTAGATTTCTTGAGAAGTGCTGATCTAAAGAACTTCAAACTTGACACTGAACCGCCATATGCGCTGACTAATATATATGATGAATGTCAAATTCATCCAATGGCCAGTTGTTGAGTGATTGTGGTACACACAGATTTTTTCAGTTGTAGGAAGGAGAACTACAAGCTTTGAATTTATTTACATTGATCTATTTGGACCATTTTTATCACCTTGGTTGTGATGACCAGGAGTTAAGATCACTTTATTTATCATTCTTATCAATTTTTGCTACTATTTACCTTTATCTTAATTGTCGTTGCTTTTTATCGCAACAAAAGGCTCCCTTCAGCAGTGAGTAAATAAATCAACAGCATGGTTTGGAACGAAGAATAACTTCAAGGTGAGAATCAAACTCGCGAATCTCTATGCTGGAGGGTGGCTCACTTAACAAACGACTTGTCTTACCACTAACCTATTGAACCCTAGTGGCAAATGTCAGTCCAAATAAAACCCTTAGACTCAATGCCTATCCATGATCTCCTCTGCACCATGTTTGCTATTATCTGGAATTTCAGTTTGATCTAATTTTATTCTTCTTTACTTTAGTAGATTAAGGTTTATGAATCATTATTATTAATTTTTACCACTATCTACCTTCATCTATTTAGGTTTTGGATGCACAGGTTGGATTGGACGCCTGAGAAGAATAAATTACAAGGAATTAGAATGTGTACATCTTACAACTGACAGCCTATGCATTTTGTGAGAAAACTGCGACTTTCTATTGTACACATAGGAAATGATATTCAATCAAGAACATTGAGTTATTCTTTAGAATTATACTAAATGATCTAACTAATCAATTCACTAACTCATTACATTTTTCCTGCATCTTCCTTGAGCAGTCAAGGTGGAAAGTTCATGAAACCTTTATAAAATGAAGAAAATATTCATTCTAGGCTAACTAAATACACATATGAATTCAACACAATATATATATCTTCATCAATAATCCAGTCTATAATTCATAGATGGACTATAAAGTATAAAGTTTCTGAGTTAATCGCTAAACAACTAGCTTCACATTTTTGGCTGTAACATTTCATGTCCAACGGATTCAAATTGACAATATACACTGTTTGAAAGCAGATGAAATACTCTGTCTAATGAAATATGTATATATGTGAATAATTATATCCACAAATCCATAGAGGTTTGACAATAAAGTACTTGAAATTTCCATATAAAATGCTTAATTATAGGCTATAACTTCAAGTCTAACAGATACAAATTAACAATATACACTGCAAGCAAGAATGTGGCTGATTCTGGCACCAACACCTACTTAAGAAATACTTCAAGAATATCCCCGACCTGTTATACACATACGATTCTCAAGAGAATGTTAGATTAAATACACTTTGTCTTAATTGAAATGATGATCTCCAAGCACACGCATGCATTCTCCAACAAAATTCAAAGGCCTATCCTAAATATTTATAGCTAAGGCAATGAATTGAAAATGAAAATGTTTTGCGAAACAAATGGAATATCATTTTTTTTTAAATTTTTTATGAATCTTCTTATCTTCATCTCAATTTTATTAGTTCCTTTTTATTGTAACTTTTTGCTCGGACTGATTAACCTCCAGCAGCGAGCAAATAACATTGATCAAAAAATAAAGAATAAGCCTTAGGTGGAATTTGGACCAAGATCCTCGAGTCAAGGAAAGGCACCGTTTAGCCCTCCCTGCTTTACCAATTAGGTAACCCTCGGTTATGGGATGTGGGCTCAAATCCCATCAAGGCCTATCAAACTACGATCTGCAGCCTCATTTCATCCGGCCCACTAACTTCATCACATACATGAAGTTGCGTGAAAGATACTTCAAATTTTTCTATCCAACTGGTCAAACAAAAATAAAATTCTGCGTAAAAAAATAGAGCACAAGTCTCAGTTTTGCAACCTTTAATAGCTAAAAAAAAAAAAAAAAAAAAATTGAAAATTGTGATTTTGATCTAATGAAAATTATTTAAAATCTTTTTAGCCAAATGAACAAAGTGAGGGACTGATTTACCAATTATTTCACAATCTATTTAATAAATAAGAACTTATTTAATGAATAAGAAAATGTCCTAAAAAAAAAAAAAAAGTTAAAAATCAATGTTTAATAGAGAAGAATGGTTCAACAGTGTCCATTCCAGTACACACAGTTTGACAATATTTTGTCCAACCAAAATGAATTTCATAGGAAATTCATGTGTGTATGTACTCTTATAATCAAAAACATTAATTAAAGTAATAAAAAACTAACTGATTCTAAAGCCTTGTAAGATCATTGTTTCATTTCTATTTGCCATGGCCTGCAAGGCATAAAGATATCTTTAATCCAGCCCGTAACCAAAAAAGTTTGCAGACCCCTATTTTACATCATATCGTTTGTTTACAACAAAGACATAGTAGCAGTAGCCATAATCACTGGGGAACGGTTGACAACAATTCTTGTAAAAAATTGCTTCATACTTCGTCGGCTCACAAGATATTTTCTGAGTGTTTTGGGGTCTTCTCACCTTGGCTGTGAATCCAATAGTGATTCAAAACAATTTATACATGGTGATAATGTTGATGAGAGCATCTATTGTCTTTGAGTGACAGATATTATATCACCTGAAAAATTTGTTTTATATCATCTTAATCTGGCAGTGAATTTGATAGTATTTCAAGACGATTTTCAGATGGTGATGAAGGCAGTGAAAGTAATGATTGTCTTGGAGTGTCTGACAAGATATCTCATGAGAAATTTCTTTGTCCTGGGTCGTGTTACTTTGTCAGTAAATCAAGTTATTCAAGACAATTCATAGATGGTAAAAGTAATGATTGTTCAGGAGCAGCTGGTAAGATATTCATCAATAACAAATCATACAAAAATAACTTGGGTGGAATATTTTCATAATTTATCTTTTGACTAATCTTATTCTTGCTATGGGATGCATTCAAGTCTTGTTGGAAACATAGATCTCTCTTCTGATTTTCATGCTTCTGACCTTCTTGGATAATTTCTAATTTCAGGAATTCAGACAGAGCACAAACAATAATCACAAAACTGACATCTTATTCAGTTACCAAAAATTATAGAAAGCATTTTATTGCATGGAAATTACATCGTATATAACAAGGGAAGTAATTCATTTGGGGATTCATATTGTGAGCAGTGATGTCCATTGGTTGTCTGCCATTCTTGCAACATGACCTGCACATTGCCATTCAAGTTTTTCTAATAGATTCATTGATGTCTTGGACTCCCATTTTCTTCCTGATATACTGTGCTATCTTGTGATCTCTCTATGTAAGGATGTGCATAATTCTTTCATGAGTACATTGCATGCTTCTCAGTTTGCGGGTTTGTCTCTTGGTTAGGTTCCATGTTTCAGCCCCATAAGTGACTATTGGGAGGATGCATTGGTTGCATACTCTTCCTTTTAGGATTATTGGGATCGTCTGGTTCACCTTACTCTGCCAAAGGTTTGCCATCCTAGGGTGATTCTTCACTTGATTCCTTCTTCATTTTGTGGGTTTCATAGAGATTTGTTACTGTATTACATATATTGACACAACTTATAGAGGCACTTAAAAAGATCTCTCTAAATTTTTTTTAATGTGTATATACATGCATAAACTTTTTGTATTGGCGACATAGTTTAAAAAAATAATTTCTTTACAACATGCAACTCAAGTTTGATAGCCAAGCTAAATATATAATGACATCCCTATAGTTCAGCTGGTTCAGGAAATGTACCTTTTGGAAGATATTCAAAATCATACTTGATGTAGCGACCTACCTCAAGGTTTTTGGTGACACACAGTTTGGAAACCTCTGGCCTAAAATATAAGTTGGTGAATAAAACTAAAGCATTGCTAAAATTAATACTTGACTTAGTTAAAAGAATATCAATTCAGAAACCAACCTTTCAATAAGACTGGAGAAACTATTTCCAATGATGATGATGTTGGAGAGTTGACTTGGTGTCCAGTTGGCCCAGAGCAAATTATTGCACAATGCCTTACCGCAGTGTGGCATAAAAAACAACGTCCAATGCTTGTCTATTCCTGGACGCTTACCCTCCTGGAAAGATTGATTAAAGAGTAAATTGAAAATTAACTGAATTCCATCAGAAATGTCTCAAGATTACCGTGAAAATGAATTGGAATTATAGACAAGAGACTGATCACCCAAAACTCATACAGTAATGTTAAGTGTTTGGATGGTTTCTGCCAAGTAGTAAGTTACAAAATGTTCACATAAAATATGTTTATTTCAAGTCACACACACATATATATATATATATATATATATATAAATTTATATATATGTATAGCAATACAATGAAAAATGCGATTTTGACTTTGATTATTTGAAATATGAAAATTATCAAAAATCTTAATTTTAGTCAATGTGAACTAAGTAAAGACTGATTCACCTTTCATTCATTAATTATTTCATAAATAAGACAATATACTAAAAATAAGAGTTCATAACTAAAAAAATTACATAAAAATGAACCTTGAAAATATTCGTAGTAGAGAATTTTAGCATCAAAAGGTTACCTCCCTTGTTGAGAGGATTTCAGATTTTCAAAGAAACGTCAACTAAAGTTAATTCCTACAAGATTATGAGATTTTAATGATAGTTTGAATTCTCATCCTGCCAATAGTCGTCACATGTCTATTAATGCTAGACTTCAAAAAATGCTAATGAAATTAAAATATCTTTTTCTGGGTTTGTTTTGATGATTATAGAAAAATTAGAAATGAAAATGAAATATCCTACCTGTGATATCAATGGCAATAGTCATCAACATCCACATATGTACAATGCAATAAGTACCTATCTATGTTTTGTGAAGATCACTTCTCGATGAGCACACAGATCCTACATTCTAATCCAAGGCAGAAATGCCACGGAGTGACGCATTGATCCTGGGCAAAGTGCACAGATACTACACTCATTATAGGCAGATGGTTAGGTAACAACACTCTGATCCTAGGCTGAAGTGCCAGTTCATATGTAAATAATCCTGATGAGGGACATGCTTGTAGATACATAATGAAAAGCCATAGAAAACAAAACTTACCTCATTATGGCTTATAAGAGATAATCCCAATTCTTTGAGGGCAGATTTTTCAATACTGGATAACTTTGGATCAAACACCAGTACGCAGACATCAGGCAACTGCAAATCAAAACTGGTCCAGTTAATCACACAGATACTGTCTCATGACCAACATCTTTTGGCTGCATGCTTTGTTGGGGGTGATGAAGAGAAAAAATTGGAAAGCGGGGGGTGATCGATGAATAAGTTATTTCTTGGATTTTGTTAAGCAGAAAAAAGATTGAAACACGGATGGTTGGTGTACCGACTAATTTAGGGTTGCTTAGAGATCTCATGAGAAAAACAAAGAAAAAATCAAAATTACCTGTAAGGTGTTTTTCAAAGCCAACATCAAGGCTAACTGGTATCGAGCTATTAAGCATTCTGCAAAGTTACCGATGCCATAGATGACCAATTCCAGATTGGTCAGCAGTTTGCAGTGGTAAGCATCATGGGTAACAGCCCGAGGGTTACCATCGTGGGCAAAGGTCCAAGGGTGGAGTCGTCTGGAATCAGTTTCACCAGGTAATAATGGACAGCATAAAGATTCAGGATTTTCAATTTCAGAAGGAATTGTTTCCTGATTTTCATTTGATTCTTGGATTATCGGGGACTGGAGATCTATGTTGGTAGAAGAACTTTGCTTCAAATAGTCTGAACGGTTTTCTTCCTTAGGGAGACTCAAAGATGTTTTCTGGATTTCGGCAGTAGAGTCAATGATGGATTGCAGTTTTGAATCCCTTTGGCCACTATGGGTGAGTGATGACTGGTGCTGGCCACATTTCGAGCCATGGTGCAGCTTGATCAACAAAAGATCTGAAAAGCACAAAATTTTTAAAATGAAAATTAATAAAACTAAGGCAGTGCCTGATCAAAAGGTGCATGGAAGGGGCTCAACTTTATGGTGCAACGAACAGCCTGCCATAATTGTCATATAAGATAGTTTTCTGTCCATCAAACAAAACTAAGGCTTTAAAGTAATTTAGTTGCTTCTTTTCGGTGTTGCAAAATTACATAATTCTAAAGAGTGGAAGTCAAGGGAGATAAATTGTAGAAATTGAAAAAAGATGTATATTCTTTAATTTTTTTAATATATTTTAATCAGATTCCTCTTGTTGGATATAATAGTTAGACACATAACTATTGTCAACAATGAACTAGTGGTACTTATTCAAACATAGGTGTTCAGGATTTGCCAACATAACATTGCGATGACTAAACGAACAATATAAGAAAAGGGTCAAGAGTTTTGTTTTGTATGATGCAGCTCACTGGAAAGAGAAAAATTGAACAGGAGGGTGATACCAAATGAAATATATTTCTAACAAGTACTCACCTTTGAAACTTTCATAGAAACTTGTCAGCTTTATTTCTTCACTAAAAAGATAACAATACACTTGTCAGAAAAAACTAAAGATGCACTTTCAAGAAAAACTGAAGAAGCAAATAGTCCCACCTCATTAAATAATTACAGCAATTACGTATTTTTTTGGCAAAATGAATGTAAATAAAAACAGTGAAGGACATTTCAGTAACTTGGATGTAATTATCTTATCGAATGAAATAACCTATGGTTTGAGTTAGGGGTAATCCGTCAGTCAGCCAGGGCAAAGGTTAGCTTTTATCTCTTATTAATTAACATTTATTCGGAAGAAAAAATAGATACAAAGAACTGTAATAGCTATAAATATTTAGAGTGGTGATTAAGAAAAAAAAAAGGGGTACACTTGAAATAAGATGTAAAAGATTAAGAGTTATTCCCCTTGCAAGACTTTTTTAAAATTTGGAATTTTGGATATACACACACACAAAAAATCTCAACAAAATACACAATTTCTATTAAAAACAACCAAAAAACAATTTATTTTGATGCAAAATTCAATATCCATAATTTGATATTGCAGTTTTATACAAAGCTATTGAATCAATTACCACTACCTACAACAGACTGGTTTAATCACTGGTTGAGGTTATCAATGACAGGTTATTAATTCTGAAATTCATATGTATCTATCATTCAGTTCCGATTGTTCAGTAGAAACTTGAACTTTTTCACCCACATACGCCTCAAAGCGTAGGGAGAATGATTTGGTTGTTTTTTTGAAAATTCCTACCCTAAATAGGTTGTTAATAGGGGGTTCAATTTACAATGGAAGTTCATGCCAGATTGGTCCCTTACTACCATACTTGTACTATTTTCATTAAGGTAACTTGATTTTACAACCACCACTACCTGATTTACATGATAAAAAGAATCATATGGGTGGCAATGATTAATGATTTCCCTTAGAATGCTAGTGATTTATTTTAAGAGTTTATTTTGATACAAAAATGTAAGGGTAAAATTAAATCTTTTTACACTTATCATCTCCTGGACCCGACTATTACGACAATACCCGAAAAAAGACCCCAGACATTTTAGCAAAATCAACATTTTTCAACATTTTTCCTTTACTAAAAGCTATTCCCACTATAATTGAATTTATAAGACATAAGATGAAAGCCCAAGAATCATTACCAATGGATGAAAAGCATACAATGAACTACAGATTATGCTGTAGTAAATCATCTTGGCTTCGTTGATCCAAATGATGTCACTGCGTATATGAACACAACTGAAAGCAATGGGTCCAACATTTAAACTAACTACTGTAACATGCATGGTACATCGTGTAGCTTATAGATCACATATCTGAAAGTGTTTGTTTTTCATAGAGTATTTGCTGCCTGTTTGATTGTGAATTTAACAATTAGATCAGACATTAAGTCACTTGTAAACAACCATTCATTATTACCAACAAATGAATTTTTGTCATTTTTTTAGCATTTATTTCTAATACTACTATGGTGTTCATATGCAAAGTAGCGACAAAAATTGAATCAATGAAGTTAATATGATTTACCGCACGGCAAGATTAGGTAGCCCATCGTAATTGTATGCTTTCTATCCATCCGTAATTATTCTTAAGCGATTGTTTCACCAAGTTGGAGTAATTCCTCTTTCTAGGTGAAATGAAACACAAGATCGCCAATCACCACAATTAATTAATTTCAATAATTGAACCTTGAAAAGTTCAATTTTGTGGTAGTTGATTCAAACAGCTTCTAAGGCTCACAGAGTTATCTCCTTTGAGCCGAGGCTTACAGAATTATCTTTGTTTCGCTCAAATCCTAGTTTGCATTTGTGAAAAAAAGTTTCTTCCAAAAAACAATAAAAGGATTTTTTTTTTATTTAAATGTATCAACATTTTTGTCTGAATTTATAGATGAAGTAAGAATAATCTGTTAATTTTTTGCGGACTTGTGACCAACAAAACGGGTGTGTTTCCGTTGCATTGGTACGAGAAAAAAGATACACTTATCCATCACTTGAGGAGGACAGCCGTGGGGTTCAACGCCTGAAATATGTGTTGAAAAAAAATGAACAAAGACGAGGTGAAAAAGTTGCAAAAAACTTCACAATATGTAAACATTCTTCAAAAAGGCTATAGAAAATGTTTAAAAAGCCTTAGACGTTATGAAGTTTATCCAAACAAACTCATGTAAGTCGCTTTGGAGAAAGGTTAGGGTTGCCCCTAACCTGTAATG
This sequence comes from Thysanoteuthis rhombus, assembly GCA_963457665.1. Lineage (NCBI taxonomy): Eukaryota > Metazoa > Mollusca > Cephalopoda > Oegopsida > Thysanoteuthidae > Thysanoteuthis > Thysanoteuthis major. Next base: position 54,029,596 of record OY735223.1, on the reverse strand, counting down.
CTCAATTGAGCTAAGCCAATTTCTTCATCTTAAAACTTTTTGAATTAAACTGGAGTTAATTAAAGTCGGGGCCAAAGGGAGATAACTCTGTAAGCCCTAGAGACTGTATGAATTAGCCGCCATGAATGTTTTTATTTACTAACCTTATTTTTGTAACTCATCAAGAGGAGGTAACTTCCACTTTTACCAACATAAACCAAAATGTTACCCAGCTTTAATAAGAGAAAAAAAAAAAGAAAAGAAAAAGAAAGGGTATTACACGAACCTGCAATCTCGTAATGACTTGAGAACACATTCTACTGAAAAATTTGATTCATCTTGTGTTAGGGTACGATCTTCAGACACTGGCCTGACTTGGTGAACATGTTTTGATTTTGAAAATTTTTGTCGACGTTTTGGGCGAACCACAACCTTAAAGTCGTCATCATCCATCAAACGTCTCTAAATCTGGAAATAAATAAACAAAATCGACATCAACAGAATGGATCAAAACGGTAAAACACCGGTGACAATAACCATGTGGTGTCGACTTCCGGGGTTAGGCAAAAGGCGAAACTGAAATTGAATTCGTTTCGGCGGATATCTAATAATATGATAATTCATCGTCGAAGAAATGAATCCAATAATAATTTTTTTACGAGTTGAAATTAAAATCACATTCAAGTTTCGGCAGAGCGATATAAGAATTACCCAGGAAATTCTTTAAGCTCTTTTGTATTATACAAAATCAAAATAAATAATTAAAAAAGGCCTAATTACAGAACAAAATGCGTTAGGACGAAGAGACCTAATTTCACGTTCATACTTCAGGTTATCGTGTTCCAAGTTCCCTCTCTTCATTATTAATTTCAGACTATTTTTTCTTTCGTCTGCATTGTTTCATTTCATAGCATCGCTCTGGTCGATTTTACAATCTACGACCATTAACCTATTAACTGGCAAGTGACGAAGAATAATAGTTATTACCATAACTGCACTATGACTGAAATTTCAGTCATTCGCAGTAGAATTGGTCAAGATGAAGTATGGCTGAGGAATAACCTCTGACGTCGACAAGATTTAAATTTGCATTGTTCGGAACCAGTCTGAGATAAACGACACTTCCGTGATTAAGCCGCAGAGCCTTATCACGGGGCGAATTTCGAATTCCATACATTCATTATTATCCGATTTTCTCCCCACCATATTGTTTGTTTACGACCCGTTTCAGTAAAAAGGTGGCATCCTTCATGTTAGACGGGCTTCCAAGAATACTCCAATACAGGATGTGAGTTCAAATTGTGTTTGTGGCTATTTCCGATCCACGTTGATTTTACAAGGTTAAAACGCAGGAGAATTAGGATAGGAAGATTGTGTAGCGCCAGTCTTCTAAATGAAGAGGACCTGGATAATACACAATCAACATCCTTGCTTTTAAGCTGGTATTGAACACTGTCCTACCTTGAAGAAATCGCTTGAAATTATAATTATTTCAACCCCGAGGCAACCCGCCAACTGAACTCAAAACTCAATATTTTATTTCCCGATACTAGATGGGTCACCTTGACAACTGCAGTAATGAATAAATGGATAAAAAAATACACTAGAGATAAGTAATGGCATAAATTATGATTATTTTTTAATTTAATTTTTAAAGGGGATTTTTTTCCAGGAAACAAATTATGAAGGGTTAATAATTCCTTTACGATCATTAACTTCGGAGTGAATATTTACCTCTGTCCTTTAAACAAAACCGTGGAGATGGCGGCGGCCGTAGTAAGACGATGTGTGAGTCTCCCGGTCGCCTTTAGGAGGAGATTTATCTACGAAAACACCCAGAAAAGGATTATTTCTTCCACTCAATGTCGCTGTTTCTCTTCTAGGTATTTTTTTTAATCAAATTAAAAACGTTTGTTTACGTTTTAGTTAACGACAAATACACCGTCTCAACCTTATCATGTGTTTTTGTTTATCACCCCCTTTTCTCTAGAAACAACTTTCTGAATTAATTTGAGATAATAACGTTATCCTATTAATTTGCATTGAATTTATATTTAAATTTTTTTTCCATCGTTAATTCAGTGTCGTATTCCAAAACTAAAATGTTCAAGTATATCGTTAATAATCTGATTTATGGAATTTACACACACGACGATCGTGTCATGATGTGTTAATGGTATTGTTGGGGGAAAAATGTCACATATATTTAATTCTTACTGTTAAACAAGTAATAAAAGAATAATGATGAAAAAAATGTTTATGATGAAAAGAAAGTTATTTTATTTTTAGTATTAGATTAAGTAATGTTTATGAACATTTTAAATTAGCATTATGTTATGGGCCACAAATCATCCGAATAAATGTTTGCGTCGTTGACCGACCGGAAAAAAGTCATAAACTTCGGCTTCTGGCCCGGAAAAACATGATATTTTTGAAATTTTTATTCAATTAATGAAATATCCTAACAAAGAGAATGTCGAAGAGCCTCTTGATTTTTTTTTTTTTTAATTAATAATACAAGCTGAGAACCAGTCCTTGGTAATTCAAGGACAGATCACCCAATGGACAACACCATCACCTCTTCAATTTTACTGAAACTTGGTGTATTGGTAGATTTTTGGCTAAAATTCATGAAAATCATATTTGATTTAAATTAATAAATCGATATCTTCGGGCACTTCTCTGACTCATGACAACTACACGTCTTGTAGAGAACAGAGTACACACTGAACAGGTCATGTCAGCGAAAAAATAATCTAGGAAAGTAAGATGATAACAGTACAAAACTGAACCACACGCACACGTATATATTGTTGACACTAGCAGGTACTACAACTTGGGTTGAAATGTCAATTCTTTCTTTACTTGAATTGATTGTAATATCTCTCCTCTTGCCCTGGCCGAAAGCAAAGGTCAACATTTATATCCCAGGATAACCCTTTCTCCATGGCTTTTTTCCGGTCAGTGTGACCAACCATTTGGAAAATTTCTTGGACCTTAATGACTTTAAAACCAACACAAATACTGTTGACAGTTTGTGGATGAAAACAAAAAAGAAAATTACGACTGCAATTCTGAGAATCGGTATCCGTCATAATTTGTCTGGCGGTCTTATCACAATATTAACACATTTCCTCTCATTTTATCTCAGCTGGTCAATATACAATTCAAAGTTCGATTATACTAATTGTTTAATAAATTATTCATGATTTTAGATAACCATAAAAATCGGACCAGTGAGAGGGTTCCATGTGCACTAGGCAAGAGTTATAAATCTGTGCCCCTATGACCTTTGTGCCCTGGGCGAACGCTTAATAGACGATCTTGCCACTCCTCGGAACAATGGTTCGCTAGTTAGACCAGCAAACCATTTTACTATTCTAGTAAGTTTAATCCTTACTTGATCCCGAAAACTTGTGACCCCCTGCCTGATTTTGGTGGCCAAATATCCGAGGGTTCAAGGGGACCATGGAGAAGGTTTTTTGCAAGTTAGTTTTTGAGAATTAGCCCTCTAAAAGGGTTTTTAGTGGAGAGGGGTTTCAATTCACAATTTAAGTGTCTACTAAATGTGTCACTTATTTTGTGTATGGCTGCATTCATGCATGTTTTGGTATGTATAATGGCCTTTGTACAAACTTCTTGAGGCTGATTATAATAGGGTACCATTTTTATCCTCAAAAAATAAAAATCCATTTTCCGTGAGGTCAGGTGGTGACCTAAATTATTAATTTATTATTTCATTCAATTTTTATTACAATAATACATTTGGAATCTACAGTTCATTCTAATTCCAATTATATATACTTTCTTGTAGCTACCACCAACAGGAAAAAATGTTATAGCAATTTGAAAAATGCGAGGTCAGTGCTTGACCTCAAAATGATCTAGCTTGTATCTTTTGAACAGTTGGTTAGATTTGGCTAAAAACTTGGGAATCATGTTTTTTGCCAAAAATCTGCCCATATACCAAGTTTCAGCAAAATTGAAGAGGTGATGGTGTTGTCCATTGAGTGATCTGTCCTTGAATTACTAAGGACTAGTTTTTCAGATAGTATTATTTATTTAAAAAAAAAAAAATGAAGTGGTCCATAATCCAACCTTATATTTTGCAATAATATTGAACAGTTTGATAATTAAAAGTATGAATTGAATCATTGCAGCCCCTCCTTGTGGCCTGCCTGACCAACCAGCCAAGTAGGCTACAGATTCTTTGTTCATCTGTGTGTGTGAGTGTATCTCCAGGCACTCCTGGTCCCAGTTTTTGAACTGCAACCTTGAAAATTTGCATGAGTACTCTTCTAGGTACAATTTAAAACATTTCTTTTTTATTCAAAAAAAAATAAAAACTGCTTTTTTGGGTATCTGGTCATTTTGGACCAACAAATCTTATGCTGGTATTTTTCCGATAAACAATCTATTTTTGAAGATTATTTTAGATGATCACTTCTGGTACATGCATAAGCTATGGTGATTCATTTATGCGAGGTCCATATATTTGATTATTGTTTTGCATTCAGGGTACCTGACGTTATTTCATTTTCATCTTTTAAAAGGATATTTTTGTTACTGAGAATACATTTTCTCTTCTTTATAGATCATGTATTTTTTCAAATAGTCAACATTGTCTAGTGTCTAAACAAATTATCGACTATCTTATTTAACACTTATCTTAATCTGAGGTGAATACTAACAATTTTAAACAGGTAAAAGGTGCCAAACATGTACAGATTTTCTATCAATAGTCACTATTGTTTTTAATTTTAGTTATATAACTAATTAACCATCATAACTAATTAACCATCATAACTAATTAACCATCATAACTAATTAACCATCATCTCAATTCATTCGGGGTTTTTTTTTTTATCACTTTTTGCTCAGACCAATTTGCCCTCTGTAGTGAGCAAATCATGTCGAATGGAATATTTGAATCCACACTCTTCATGTGAGCTACAAAGACAGCTAGAAAGCAGAAGTCCGAATGACACCCATAAACTCTTCCTTCACTAATAATCTAAAAGAAATGACAATAGTCGCTATTGAAACAAAACGTTAGCATGTTTATAGCTTGATTTCAAAACATTTTTTTGATCATATCTATCTCTGTCTGACCCTAACCTCTCACCTATTGGGGCTAAGATTTTGAACTCCTGACATTCAAAATTTCTTAGTCACCCTATTTTCAACTAGAATAAATGCAGTGATCTTAGCAAAGCCAGGGAAAAGAATTATTAGATACTCGAAACTACAAGTCCCTTCCCACTTTTCTTTGTCTGGTAACTAACAAAGTACTCATCCAAATCCTTATTAAACTTGTAGGGTGACCTATGGGTACGTTTTTATATGAGTCAGATGAGTGCAAACACTGCCTCTCACTTCTTAAAAAGTGACTCACTAGATTTCCTGGTACTTTGTCATTATTATTTGACAACAGGGTTGCTAGTTGTATGAAAGTGTTTTAATGTTGGGGATATACTTTTGCCTTCATGGGTAATATCAGGTTTCAACACATTTGATCATTCTTGAGTTATCCAATGAAACATTCATAAATTCAAGCAGGCTTGCATCATCAATGGGGTAAGGGAAAATCACTCCACACCTGTTCGACCTTTGAACTGGTATTTTTATACACCATCACTTACGACACTTGTTTAGATACTGTTGTTGGATTTTAGTTATTCACTTGTTCTGACATTTATATGTATTTAGGTCATCCATGTGTTCTGATATTTATCATAACCAAGAAACAGATCTGCAAATTGAGAACCATTTAACATGCACATTAAATAATTATGCTGGAGAGACCACAAGACAGCGCAGTACATCCGGGAAAAGATAGGAGTCTGGGACATCATGGAATCCATCAAAAATCTCAAGTTGCAAGAATGGCGGACAACCGATGGACATCATGACTCACAACGAGATCATATACGCAACTAAGGCCAGCAGAATAGTAGATGGAGAGACAAGCTAGACAAATTCAGGAAGTACTGGGTCCGCGACGCCCAGGTGTGTCGAATCCTTGGGAAGGTCCAAGTCCAACGACGGACGTTGAAAGACTGATGATGAGATCATCCATGTGTTCTGATATTTATATGTATCTCTGTATCTAGGTCATTCATCTGTTCTGACATTTATATGTATCTGGATTTTGTCCAACCCTAACCGTTCATTGTCAATATTTGGAATTTTGCACACACACTCCCCTCAATGAGTAGGGAAGATGTTTTCTTTTGTTGTTTTTAAAATCCCCCCCCCAATGGGGTTCTAGTGGGGGGGGGTGAATTTTCAATGTAAATTTATGCTTAATTGGTCTCTTAGTTCGTATTTTTGAAAATTTGAACATTTTAGTCCCCAACAAAAAGCGAGAGAAGTAACTTATTTGTTGATCACCTTTTTTTCCAATTTTTTTTAATTAATCAACCTACCACGACATGCTACCAAAAAACATCAGTCAGTGGGAGGTTGATAAAAAACACCTTTCCTTATATATCTTATATGTTATACATGTAACTGTTATTAATCATCACAACCCACAACAGACCAGTTTGAACACTTTTGCTGGGTTCAGGTTATTCTTGGGTTTTAATTCTAGCTGTATCCTTGGGGAAATTCCTTGGTTGTTAACACCTAAACTGAAATTACATCTAAATGATATCTCATGTTTTTGTATTTCTCTCAACCTATGCCTGTATCTTCTCATTGTCTCCATTCTCCCTTCCAATCCAAGTTGTCAATGATTTTATGTAATTTTATGTAATACAAACATAAGATTCACCTGCCAGAATTTCCCCACCCCCATAGAATACTACCTAACTTTCTTTCCTTCCCCTCTCTTCCCACCCTCTTATTAATCTAACAAACTTCCCTTTCTCCTTTTCCTTCTCCCCACCCCTTAAGTAAACAACTTGAATTTCTTTTCATTCTTGTTCTCTTCTAAATAAAAATAAGGAATGTTCTAAATGAATAGCATCCTGCCAAAAGATGTTGGTCACCTAGAGGTTGAGAAAAAACAACTTTTCACTTGTATCTCATCTGTTGTGCTTGTAATTGTTATTGTTTTTTGTTGTTAATATTCACCACATCTCACAGCGAACCAGTTTGAATGCTTTTTGCGGGATCTAAGTTATTCATGCGTTCTGACATGTATGTATATATATATATATATGTGTGTGTGTATGTATATATATATATATATATATATATATATATATATATATATATATGTATATATATATATATATATATATAATTAAATAATTGTGTCATCCTCGGACAGCTGTTTCGTTGAATATATATATATATATATATATATATATGTGTGTGTGTGTGTATTTATCTATGTATCTGGACTTTGCCCAGCTCAGAGAGAAACTTTAAATTCTCCATGCTCCCCCCCCCCGTTTTCAGTGGAGGGGTCAATTCCCAGTATAAGTTTATGCTTAATTTTTGTGATAAAAATGGGCATATATAGATGACAGTGATTCATAATTTGCTGACAGAATAATTATAACTCTGTAATTAAAAATCTTTCCTACATAAAGTAGCTATTATAGAATAAAGATTCAACAAAAATTAGATTTTCAAAAAATATTACTTACTTTTTACTTAAAATATTGTGAACTAGCATAGTTCACTCTATTTGAAGTATTTGAAATTTTTAATTAGAGAGTTAAAATTTTTCTGTCAGCAAACATCAAGTTAATTTCAGATGTGAATAATTGACATGACAAAATACTGAATGAAAAACTATCTGAAGCTTACTTTAAGTATGGGAAAGAAATTTCTCTTTTTTTCCAATGGATAACTGTATTTACTACTTGAAACTAAAATTAAAACTCCAAAGATGTCCAGATTATCACAATATGTTTTAGAATTTTTTTAAAGAAGTTTACCACCATTGCATTTGGATAATATATCTGAAGAAGGCAGTAGAATGGATCAGCCAAAACATTGTGCTAACATAAACCACAGAAAGAATCCAACTTCCCCCGAAGCTTTTTGAGTATGAATTGCTACTTTTCTCATTGTGTTGTATAATCCCTTGTGATAGCCATGAAAGACGATTCCCAATGTGTGGGATACAAATTCAAGTCTCGTCAGAGGCTACTAGAAACCATCAACTTGAACTGTCAACAAAGATTTCTTCAGTTTTCAAGTTGGTCTAGCTGGCTGGCTATTTATGTATCAAGCATACAGGCTGCACCAATGGAGTTAGAGGGCTGAAAACTTAATCATTTACTTATTATGCCTAGTTTGTGCCCAGATAGGTTCACGCTTTTTTTTTTCCATAATTCAGCCTTTTTAGTGATCAAAAAAAAGATGAGAGAATTAACTTATTCATTGATCACTCCCTTTTCCAATTTTTTGAATTGATCACTCTCAACATGGCATGCAGCCAAAAGACGCTGATCATGGGACAGTTTTTATTGGATGACTATTTCTTTGTTTTATGTGTTGGTTAAAGAATGTATGAATCCAGAGTGTTATGATAAAAAGCATCAAAACTAAGATGGAGTAAAACATACCTTCACGGTCAATAAGTGAACAACCGTTGCATCAAGATATGGAGTCGTGTAAAAAATGTTCCATCAAAGAATAAATATGGTCAGAATAAATTCTATTTATGACATCACTGGCATTTTCCACTGGGAAACATCTAAGATAGTTGAAAAAAATCTATATTCCGGAGAATCTAGATGTCATTGATAAATCCATCAGAATAAGGCCCCCAATGGGTCAAAAAAGCTTTTATTCCAAAAATCAAAAGAAAAATTTTTAGAATGGGTCTTGTAGGGTACTGAAGCCAATTTTTCAAGTTTGTAGACAAAATGGTATGACCAGGAGCACTGGAATATGCTAACAAGCACATGAAAAAATGTACATGGAAAAGGATTGAACTCTTTGCCATCTTTGGCTAAGGTTGTTCAACTAACAATAGTAGAATGATGGTGAAATGAAAGGGTTTCACTCTTTTGGATGGTAGGGTGAGGGGATTATTTGTAGAGACAAGTAAGTTCAACCTGGTCTAATGAAACTTTCAAATCCTCAAAGGTTTATCTTAATCTATAATATTAGAAGCTGTAAAAGATGGAATATAGTGTAAAAAATGCTCATCTTTTTAAAATTTTTTCCTGTAGATTGGCTGAAGTTGGACTTCTAGAAACTCCACGAGAACGAGGTCGTGCCTATGAAACTGGACAGGTGAACCTCTTATATACTTTTTTAAAAAATTTACTTTGATTTTTTTTTCTCATCTAATGCTTATAGTTTATGTTTCTATTTAACTTTGGTCATGACTGAATGTTCACATCAAAAAGCATTCAATTATTTCAAAAAAAGTAATAAATATGCTTGTTTTTACTCCTCAACTGTAGTGTATGTAATTATGAATCCTTAACTTTTGAATTCATGAACTGCTTGTAACTGACAGTGAAACTCTTCAATGAATAGTATTAAAAATTATGGAACTTCTGTGAATTGATTAGAGAAGAAAAAAAGTTCTTTAAAGGCTCAAAGTGAGGTTACTTTAATCAGGAGTTATTTTCTTTAAAATTTAAAGTTAAATACAAGGGATATATGGAAAATAAGGTACAAACATTTACTCATCTAACATGTTCATTGCTATACAGATAAAATATTGTGCATATTTTACCAGGTGTATGCTACTTTTACATGTAGTCGCCATCGAGATTGATGCACTTGTGTCATCGGGGCATGAGCATATAAATATCCTCCTCAAAGAACGTGGTGTCAAGAAATTGGAGCCATCCTTGCACCTTTGCAACAACAGTGTCATCTTTGTGGGACTACTTCCTGGATGAATATCGTTTAAAGGGTTCCAACAGATGATAATCTGAACGAGCCAAGTCAGGACTAAGTGGTGGATGCAGTGAAACATTCCAACCATATTGCTAAAGCCACTCTTTTGTCTGGTCATCCGTGTGTGGCTTAGCGTTGTAATGCAGCTGTATCACACCCTTACGCCAATGTCACTGGTCTCTTTCTATGAACAGCTTCTTTCAGTTTGTTCACTGTTTCTCAGTATCTGACCATGTTAACTGTCTAACCATGTAGTATTAAGTCAATGAGCTGAACACAGTTGCCATCAACTTTCTTGGCTGACAACTCAACTTTGAATTTTTCGGTGGTTGGTGACAATGGATGCTTCCAGATCATGGAATCGACCTTTGTCTCCTGGGTAACATGATGCATCCTGGCCTCTTCACCCATCATCATGTGAAAGTCCCAATCAGCTCCCCTGTACAGTTCTATAACCAGAAAAGATACCCATGCACCAGAACTTGTGTTCTCCAGTCAGTTGCTCTGGGACCCAATAAGATGATTCTTACCAATATTTCAACATCTTGTGGACGATTTCATGGACCACTATCTTTGGCAGTTCAAATATTACAGCCATATCATGAAGTTTGTGCTCTCTATCATGAATCAAAGCTTACCTATTTGTCTTCTGTTGCTGATGAATGTGGATGCCCTACACAAGGCTCATCCTGCTGATTTGAATGCCACTTTGTAGAGACAGATACTTGCTTCTTGCTCATGATATCTTCATTATACACAGCAACAAAGTCACGGCCAATTTCTATTGGATTTTTGCCTTTGACATGCAAAAATTTCATTACACCTCGCACATCTATGTTTGCTGACCCTTCTATAGCGGCAGACACTTTTATGACACCATATTCAAATGCTCACTATCGAGGCAGTTCTAAGAACTATCACATACCCCCTGTTGCTTTGTGTTTACAGCTCTCACAATATTTTAATTCTTTTGCCTATCTGTACCTTACTTTTCAGACAGTCCTTGTTTATATATTTTACTGGTACAAATTACTTTACCATATCATTATTGTTTTCTCTCTCTCTGTTATTGTTCTTGATTTTCAATTGCCTTTATTTCTTCTGGCAGCTCTTTCTCCACAAAGTCTTTGGCTACAGAGGGATTGTCTTATTCCCATGGTTAGCAAGAGTCTATGATCGAGATGCAGGAACAAAGACCGAAGAAAAGTGAGTAAGACTTCATCCTTTTTAGTAATACAGGTATGCCTTGACCAGTGCAGTAAATTTGTTCCAAAATTTTCTCGATCGAAACTGCACTGCTCATTTAATGTAGTTTTTTTTTTTTTTTCAGCTTTGCTACATTAATTAATCAATTAATTCATCAATCATATTCCATCAAAACCCACACTTATCAAACTATTCCCGTATTATCTTTTAAATGAATATATCATTGAAAACCATCAATTTGAAACTTGTATTTCTTTCATCTTGATCTCACTTGCTTTTCATTACATCTACTCTGCTTGTCAGTCTACGGCCATTAGTAAAGAGTGCAAATTGGAAATAAACAATAAGCTCTTGCCTGTTTTTCCATAGCAGTTGCTCCATTTTTGAAATCACACTGTCTACTAACGTTCAAGGATTGATAGTCAGAGTAGTTGTAATGAAAAACAATTAAAATTAAGATGGAATCATCAATAATCTATGTATAAAAGCTTTTTAAAATAACATTCCCTTTGCTTCTCATATTTAATCACCACTGGAAAATTTCGTAAGTATATATTTCCACCACGTTTCTTTTTGTATTACAGGCCCCCAGAGGATGATACGACAGTTGTTGGCAAGGAGGTCAAAGGTCGAACCCATCTATATTATTTGGTTCTAGTTGACTCCAGAGATTGCCCCTACATTGTAAGTAAAGATTGTGTGAAGTTTTTCTTATTTTTCAAAGCTAAGATTAGCCATTACTATTATATCTCATATAACTAGTGTAATATAAACAAAGATGATATCATATTAGTCTTGGAAAATTGAGGAATAAAGCTATATTGCTTGACCTTCATAGCCTAATCAGTAAATTGCTACCGAATAAGAAATGTGACTTAGTTGTGCCAGAAGCTTATAATCTTATTTCTGGTCCATGCTGCTTACTAATGGTATTAGAATTATGATAAAAAGCAACATATATTAAGATGGAAGAAATATTACTAAGAAATTATTAACAATAAACAATGCTACTACTAAAAAATTCAAATATTACTACTAATACTACTTGTAGAATAAAGAGCAACAGAAATCAGACTTTTTTTTTTTGTATTGATATTTTTTATTTCATTTGTTGATTTTGTTTGTTTCTTTGTTTTTTCCCTTCAAAATCTCCAAAGGGAGTAGAACAGAAATCATAATTTTCTTTTTAAGGAACTTCTCTCTCTGTCCAATATATCAGTTTGCTTTTATTGGAAATCTCTCACTCTCTCTCTCTCTCATTTGGACTCTTCTGTCTTTCTTCCGCAGAGGGCTCAAACTGAGGCTGTGACATTTCTTGGAAACCAAGAGAATAGTCGGGCTTTATATGCCATTTCCGGTAAGTAATTTTATCTAAGTCCCTGAAAGATAAGACACATTTTCTTTGGTCTCAGTATTTTGTACCAAAATTTGTTCAGACCATTGATTCATTACCACCACATTTTGACTGATCCTTTTTACAGCTCTAATAGCATCTTTGACGCCATTAAATATATTTCATGGCACTGTAGATTGGCAAAAGGGAGGCCTGGTGGATTCGGGGGAAGGTCTATGTCCAATGTCGGATGCTAAATGGCTGATGTTGATGATAAGTTTGGCAAGTTGTCCGATTTGAAATAACCTTTTATTTCCAATTAAAAGAGCTATTACTCCATACCAAAAGTACCTGAGAGGAAATTGCTGCTGATTTGATATATTTCCATTGAGATTGGATATTGATTTCTTTCTTCTTTTCTTACGATGAATGAAACTCATAAAGGGAAAGCTCAGAATTTGCATCCATTTGATTGTGATAGTCATATTCAAAGCCTTAGAAATAAGTTAATCAGAGCATCTGGTATCATGAGATGCTAAAGGAATATTTTGGCTTAGTTGCCAATGTATATGTCATACTGCTCCAGTAGAGCCACAGGGCTAAAGATATTAACATTCACTCCTGTTTCCATCTAGAAAAAACGATTCGTCTTTTTTTAAATGGAATCCCCCCCCCCTCCTGAGATTTTAGTGGGACAATTTGCATGTAAATTTATGCTAAATTGATTCTTCAATTTGTGTCTAGCTGCATCGATGCCTGTTTTTTGAAAATTCAGACCTTTTAGTAGTCACTACCCAACAAAATGTGAGAGAAGTAACATTAATCGATCCCCAACACGTGATGGTTTCTGCCGAAAGATAAATCTATAAATATTTATTCTTTTTTTTTTTTTTTTTTTTTTTTTTTTACTACAGGTTTAGATTATTTGGCCCATGAAGACATTCTTCCATATTCAACAAATGAGAGGCACCCAATACACCATGAATTATTCAACAAATTTCTAATGCATGATCCCGGTGGTTGTAAGTATCCCTCCATTTTTGAATACTGAGTTGTAAACAGTATTTTTTCACTTTTATAAGGAAATACACAGAAGATTTCTTCCATCCCTTCCTGATATTTCTTTTCCCTACTTTACTTTACTTTGAGTTTTGGTAACTTTTTAAGGTATGGAGTTTATCCTGTTGGAAATAAAATCCTGTAAAGAAGGGCTGGCCATGTAATACAAATGTTAGACAATATGTGTATGTCACAAATAGTTGTTTTATGTTCAACATGGAGAGATCACAAGATGGCACAATATATTAGAGGAAAAACAGGAGTCTGTGATATCATAGAATCCAAAAGAAAACTTGAATGGCAATGGGCTGGTCATGTTGCGAGAATGGCTGACGACCACTAGATAACTCACAATATGTATTCCTAGAGATCACATGCGGAACTGGGTGGAAAAAATATAAGATTGTGTGACAAACTAAATAAGTGCAGAAAGTACTGATTCCATGAATCCCATGATAGAGAGATCTGGCAAATCTTGGGGAAAGTTTATATCTAATAGCTGATGCTAAAAGGCTGATGATGATGATGATTCAAGAGCTCAGAAATGGATGAGAGAAAAACCCACAATGAGGTAGAATTATCTAATGAAAAAAACAACTGAAGGAACTGGTGGAATATAGCAAGAAACAGAAGCAAATGACATAGGATTATTGATGCACAAACTGAAAGCTTGATCAGATAAAGGCTTCTGGCATCAGATATTAGGGATGTGTGTGGATACCTGTCAGCTTAGCTCATAAGCATTCAAGTGTAGCTGTGAAGTATTGTCAGTAATCAAATCTTTGAGCTAAGCTGAAATCATGCAAGCAATGAATGGCTGACTATCTTGTATGTATGAGAGGACCTATAAATTTCTGGAATCAGTCACTAGCACAGGAGTTGGGCTTGTAGCATGTTCTTACAGATTGGCAAATTGGTTCTCCAAGTGGATCAGGTGTATACTTTTTTTTTCTCATTCCCTTGAGTCACCATGTCAAGATTTTTTTGCATCAAAATTGATTGAATTGAACAACTCTGGGAAACACCAATGATTTCTGCCTACACATCAATAGTGATGGACTGAGCTGTCGAATCCGTTCTATCCAGTGGCATAGATAGTGGCAGTCCAGTCAGGTGTAATTGTTACCTGTCTGAGGTTAATCTTGAATATTTGTGTAGCAGGCTCTTTGTTGCTTTTGAAGCCACTTGATGGGGCAGTGTTCACATCACCCTTCACCAATGTGACATATCTGAAGGACTTAGTGCTAGCCTCTCCTCGCAAATGAGAACTTTCAGTACTTGGATGTTCTCCATTCAAACAATGTTTCTCATCCAGTGGAGTTGACTCTTGATGGGGAGCGCTTCAATGCTTTCAATTCCACATCACTTAAGTATGTTTGTGTAAGGTATCTTGTCCATCCATAAAATGCTGCAGACTTACTTGAGATATCTAAGATGGATCTGGCTGAGTTTCAGTACCAGGTCCAAGTTTTGTTACCATACAGGATGGTAAGAATAGTACAATAATGGTCGTCCGGGATCGTCTCTTAAATTTTCTTGACATTTTCGTCTGTTTGAGAGGTTGAAGGGCTGTTAGGGCATCATGAATACTCGACTGATGTCTTGCCCATAAGACCTTGCATACCACTCAAATTGTGAATGTTTTTTTTCCTCCCCCTCTTTTCTGTTGCTCCCTCTCTATCTCTATCTATCCTCACCCTCCACCTATCTCTCTCTCCTTTTCTCATACAAACCTCTCTTTTTATGCTTCCTGTCCTTTTCTGGAGCACCCCTCTTTTCTTTTCTCTCATGCATCCCCCATTCCCTCCCTCTCTCTCTTATGTATCCTCCTACCTCTATCAATCCTGTCACTCTTTAGGCCCAGTTGAATCTTCCAATCATAGATTTAAAGACATATCTTATTTGCAAAAATAAGTTTGCTTGATTTCTTTCCCTTATTTTAATTGCAGCCCCAGCGTTCATAGCTCGGGATACTCTCCGTGCTTGGCAGGAGAAGAATCATCCATGGCTCCAGTTGTCTGATGTCCACAGAGAAATTACAGAGAATATTAGAGTCACTGTTATACCATTCTATATTGGAAGCAGAGTGAGAATTCTTTCTTTTAAACTGTTCTTACAATCATTGACCTGCACAAAGGTTGGGCAACATAATGGAAACACCATTTTAATCACCAAATTTTATTTGGAATTTTTTTAGATATTTCAAGTATTTTAGCATTAATAACAGTTTCAGCACATCGAGGAATTGATTCATACAGCTTTTGGACGGTATCTAGAGCAATTTTAAGTCATTCCTCAAGCTAAACCTCATTCAGGGATGCTTTTGGAAGAAACTGGTTTCTTGGTTCCTGCTCCAATTGACACCTCAAATATTGGATTATATTAAGATCTTGTGATTGCTGAGGCTAATCCAATTGTTAAGGTTCACTTTTATGCATTTCAAACCAGTTTTTATCAACTCTAGTGGTGTGAATGGGTGCATTATCATCCTGAAAGATGACCTTTGGAAAAACCAAAATTGACGGATAATCTTGGGAGTTCACCTTGCCATGCAGCGGCACTGCTGAACTGAGAGAATTCAATGGTATTGTTGCCCAAATCCTTACAGATCCACCTCTATGCTTAAATGTTGGTGTGACACAGTCAGGATCAGAAGTTCCTTTAGGCTACCCTCAGATGTGAATGTGACCAGAACATGGAAATAATGTAAAGGAAGATTAGTCCAAGTGTATAACATTCTTCCATCAATTCATTTTCCAATTCTCACGGTCATTACTCCGCTTTAAACAACGTTCAATTTGGATTTGTGAAAGCAGAGGTTTGGTAATTGCAGCCCTTTCACAGTATCCAAATTCACAAAGTTCTGTAAACCAACATGAGGGTTGTGGAATGATATATTCATTTATCTACAACTCATTCAAAAAGGATTTTTCAGTCATTCGAAGTTTTATACAGTATTTATGTAGTCCAGAAGTACAAGTGAAATCATCTGATGTTTCCATCATTTTGTCCAACCCTTGCATATATCTATACTTGAGTATTTTCTATACCATAATTCAGGGAACGCTTTTTTTTTTTCTTTTTTTTTTTTGCAATAACTGGTAAAGTTATAACTGAAATTTCATCATTTATACATCAAACTGTATCACTACCAAGTGCCCACCAATGGTGGTATGAAAAAAATCTGGAGAAGCTTCATATTTAAAAAATGTCTGACAAAAACAGGTGCCAAATAGTCCCACAATGCCAAAATGACTCATTCAAAGAGTTTTTAATATGATAGAACACATTGATCTTGTTATTTTTGTTGAAAAACATCTGCTACCTATGTTAAAAGCGCTGCCGTTAGCTACCATTTTTATTTGGTGCTACCAAACAGAGAAGGCCATAGAATGGATTGGCGAAAACATTGTAGGAACAACAAAAATGAAATAAAAAGAATGAGTTCAATTGTCTGAAAAACTCATGTTTATATATTTACCAAACTTATCTTAACGCAGAGAGAAATGCAGACAGAAAGATGGTTCTGTATTGGTTGAACCTATATTTAATCCAGAATTTTGTGATCCAGTTACTCAAATGGTCTTACATGTAATATATCTACCACTATTAGTTTGTAAATTTGCCACTAAAACAGCATTGTTAGTAATGCTAAGGTGTCAAACTAAGTTAAGACTGCCAGTGGCCAAAGATATGCAGAAGATGGTGCTAGTGCTGATAAGCATAAGCATAAAACATTATTTATGCTTGAAATGGTGGAATTACTGAAAAAAAATTAGACGTAGAAACTTCTGTAAAGGGTTTGTGTGAATATTATGGGGTCCAATTGCCTACTGTGTTTGATTTTAAGAAACAGATTTTGTGTCAAAAATAGAAGGAAAATTTCTGTAGTCTGGTAATGGTCAGGTCCCAAGCTTGATTAAAGAGGTTCAACCTGTACCAATTTTCTTTGTGAAAAGACCCTACCTATTTGCCTTTTAAATATGTGGTTTAACATCCACGCTTTCACATGGAATCAAAGATTGACCAATGTGATCCCTCCTGTCTGACACAAGATCGAAATTGAGGGTAAGCAAAGTGGTGTAACATTATTCCATCTCAGTTTTAGTTTGTTTTAATTTTGAACATTTTATAGGTGACAGTTGTCCTCATCATGAATTGACTAGATGCCTTCCAAGTGCGGAGAGCCTTTTTGCCTTGAAAATCTACTATCGAAATCCTCTTTTCTTTCTTTTTTTTTTTCACTTGTGTCAATCAATGCTGTATTCATATAAGTAAAAGTATCAGCCATTTTTGACTGACCTGAGTATAAGTCGAACTGCTGATTTTCGGCAATTTTTGGAATAAAAAAAAACTAGTCTAATATTTAAGAGTATAAAGTATATCAAAAATGGCAGGGGAGAAAAAAAAGGTGTCTCACAGATCCCACTGTGTGTCTCACATCCTTATACCAAACAAAGCTCAGCTCAGTAAATATCTATTTCAAAAACATTTTATCTTCTTTTATAAACTTTTCTCTGTTCATCTTTACAGGAATCTCAGCAAACTCATGTTTTTTGGGTAAGTATTAGAAAAGTTTGTTTTTTAATATCAAATAAGTGTAAGCTTTTCATGTAAGTGACAGAAGAAATAAATCTTTAAGCCATGTGCAAATCTCAGTGTCTGAATAAGTTGCAATAAAAAGCAACTAAAATCTATGATGAATGAAAATACTATTAATAATGGTTGACAATGCTTCATCTAAAAAAAAATAGTCATATCTGTATGTATATATATATATATATATATATATAGAGAGAGAGAGAGAGAGAGATAATATTACTCTAATAGTATTACTTGTAATTGTTTTTTATATGTACAAAAAGTTCCTTACATCATTGATATGATTTTATCTCCTGATTTATTCATTTCAAATAGTGGCGTTATTGTGTCCGATTGGAGAATTTAGGAGAGGATACAGTACAGCTTCGAGAACGTCACTGGCGAATATTTAGTTTGTCCGGCACTTTGGAAACAGTACGAGGACGTGGAGTAGTTGGTCAGGTCAGTACGGAAAAAACATATGACAGTTTTGTTGTTTTTGTGTTGTTTTAAATTTTTTTTTTTTTTGTCTCTTCCACTTTTGGAAGAGACCATGGACAAAAACAAATGGAAAAAGTTGTATTGTTGATTTATTTCTATTCATTAGATCTTGTAAACCATATCATGATGTAAAGTCTGTTTTTAAACCTTTATAAATATTGTATTGTAGCTTTTCAATTTTGGAGCTAAGTTGTTTTTTTCTTAGAAAATGGGTCTGTGCACTCACGAGGAAAGTTATCTCCCTTGAAAAAAATAATACACTCCTTTCAAATCAACTGTCTTGGAATCTTGCCACCTCGGTAGACAATAGGATGCGAACCCTTGATTTAAAGAGCAGGGTTGGCCCCAGGCAAGCTGACCTCACCTTGAAATTCATTACTCAGGCTTGAGGCAAAATCTGCACTTGGGCCCTGCTGTCAGTGTTCCTACTGCTGTGGCAGTCTCTCTAAGTGACCTTTGTCAGCGAAACCAAGCCATTCATTCATTCAAATGTCAATAAATCCCAGAAACTCTGATTGTTTTGTTTTCAACAATAGCCATTTCACAAGAGTTTGAAAAACAAGATAATGAATAAATAAAAAAAAAATGGAATTCATTTCCTTGACCTTCAGGATATAGCATTTATGAATTGAAGAAGAAAGAAAGGAAAGAAAATGATTCAAGAGAATACAATGTGATAAACAAAATGGCGGGGGATGAGAGGGAGAGTAATGAAGACTGAAAATGAAAGAAAACAGAAAAAAGTGAGAAACAAAGAGAAACATGGACTGAAATACTGGGGGGGGGGAAAAGGATAGGATAAATACACAAAGGAAATGCAAGAAGAAAAGAATAGATAGGAAGTAAGGAGGAGAATGGTATTCATTAAAGATTTAAATCCAAAGGAATGTAGTGCTAACGGTTTTACTGTTTTATATTCCTCCTATGATTTTTCAAAAATTTGTATAAATTTATTCAGTTAACTAACTGAAAAAAAGAGAATAATAAATCTCCATCTCAAATTTTGCTAAGGTCCACGTCATCGTTTTTATAATTGACTTTTGCAAGGAAGATAACTTATGAATACATAGACTCATTTTCTCGGGGAATACCTGAAGTTGTAAGCAAAACCTCACTACTGACCATCACATCTGAATCCATTTTCCCTTCGTTGTTTCTCCACAGGAACCAATTCTTTCCAAAGAGCAGCCAGCTTTCCAGTATAGTAGTCATGTTTCTCTGCAGGCACCAAGTGGACATATGTGGTAAGTTGATTAAGAGAAGTAGTCACTTCAGAGTGCAGAGTCTGTAGCCTGATGAAGAAAAAAAACAAACTATCCTTTTTACACAACAAATATTTTTCAATCAAGTCTCCTCCTTTGTCAGTTCATTTGATTCAGTGATGATTATAAACATCTGAAGTGACTGATTCACTAATTGCACTTTTTGATTGTAAATAGAAGTATTTATTTTGTTATCATTCAGGTTTTTGCGGCCTGAATAGCAATGGTGTCTATTCAAGGAAATAAATTTTCAAGTATGATTTCAAATTAGAATATAATGAACGTTTGAAGTGAAAATTAGTACAGTTAAAAATGTTCAGAAGATGCTGGTCTGGAAATATGGATAGCAATAA
This sequence comes from Thysanoteuthis rhombus, assembly GCA_963457665.1. Classification (NCBI taxonomy): domain Eukaryota; kingdom Metazoa; phylum Mollusca; class Cephalopoda; order Oegopsida; family Thysanoteuthidae; genus Thysanoteuthis; species Thysanoteuthis major. Next base: position 54,009,500 of record OY735223.1, on the reverse strand, counting down.
TAAACCTCGAGAGAGCCCCAAGCCTGTTCTGGATAATGGGTAAATCTGAACAACAGTGACCAATAACCCCTGAAGTGGTTTTGAGCTCTATCTTGAGACCATTGGACTTTAATAGCAATCACATCAAAGCATTAAGAAAGGTTAAAAAGTAGGAAAAATGGGTCCCACATGAACCGAGTGACAGCACCAGACCCCACACTTTTCAGCTGGCTAGGGCGAAGATTAGAAAATTCAAATATGAAGTCTTTCTGCCTCCTATTTTTTTCCCAAGAATTTTGATAATAAAAGTTTCAATATTGGAGAGGCCTCAATTTGTGCTTTCATTGATTTAGTGACCACTGAACTTGAAGAATTGATTGAGATAATATTATTGCTTCAAATGGATTATATTTTGATTAAATATTCACTATTTTTTGTTGTTTATATTCCCTATCATCTTACTATTCAAAAAACGTCATTTGATTTGTAATAGTGTTATAGACTAATAAACAAAATTAGTCTGGTTGCCTTTTTTCTGGGTGCAATCAGCCTTTTTTTTATTATATTTTTATATGATCAAGTATCATAAATCATTATTTCAAAAAAATGATTTGTCATAATTTTTCTAATGAAAATGTATTAAAAACTGAAACAAAAAAAAAATGTGAACGAATTTAGCTGCTGATCAGAAAGAAGGATTGGTTTAAGGATATTGTTTAGACTTCTGTCTTCTGGTCGAGATATTGTTAGTTCAATTAGTTCAACGTTCAAGTATTGACCCTGCTCCCTTAGGGGATGTCAATTCAAATCCGCCTAAAATGTATTCTTTATTTCCGCTCAGCACTGTTTGCTCATTGCAGAAGGGTAATCAGTCTGAGCAAAAGTTATAACGAAAAGCCACTAAATATATAAATAAATGAATAATAGGATGACGGTTAAGAAATATAGTTATGAAAATAAAAACATCATTTTTGTTTGTCTTCATTTCTTGTCATTATTTACCCTTTTTTTTTTTTCTTTTTCTTTTCTCCCCAGGGGAACTTATAAAATGGAGCGGCGTGATGGCACGTCGTTTGAATGTCGGATTCCTCCCTTTTCCTTAGAGAGCAAATCGGATGATGCTAACAACCCTCATGGCCTTCTAGGCAGTTGACTCCACCCTTTTCACTAGTTTTTTGGGTGGAGCCTTTTTCTAGGGAACAGCCAGGGATTCTCCTGCACTCTACCAATTTAGGCCAATTTAATAAAATTAAAATTTCATCATCATTTGTTGTTTTTCTTTTCATTTACCATCTAATTACAATCTGGTGTAACAGTTCGTAGTCTGGGTTCATGAATTGGCAAACCAACTTTGAATTCTGGTTGAAATATTTGAGAAAGGCAACACTCCAACCATTCCAGTCTTTTGTCTCATCGTCAATTATTTGACAAATCTTCTTGTCACAGCCCAAATAAGTTACCTCATCTGCCAAGTGACAACAAAATGTCTGTCATTGTGAGTATTTTAGGTAAAGGACTTTCCCTCTAAAAACAGACTTTGTTGTACCATTTGAAATAGCAGTATATTTCCGTTAGATTTTTGAGCTTCTCACCATTTCCTGCTTTGGTCCTAACCGCTAAACAAACATTACTAAGAATTGCAACCTAATTCAATGAGTCAGCATATGTTTCGTATATTTTTTCTTCTGTTAAATATTGATTACTTTTGAAGTACCGCGGAAACAATGTATTGTGATCATTTGGCAAAGACAGGGTCTTTTAGATCACAATACCCAACTGATAACATAAAATAAAGGATATAAAAATTGGAACAATTTATATTCATAGTTATAAATTTACATTCATTGATATAAATTCCTCGTTATAAACAACTTTGCATTATAAAAAAAACTAATATGAATAATTGGTAATTTTTTAAAAAATAATTCCAAATGAAGTGTTTGGGACAGACTGATTTTGATGAATATAACTTTGATAATATTATGCATGATAGAAATACACGGTTTCTTGTGTAGTCATTTTTTCCGTTCAGTTCATACTTACAGTTATACACACTTCGGTCAAAATCTATAAATTTTCTTTGGGCAAGGGAATTAACTCCGTAAAGAAATATTAACAGTTATTCTCCTTTATAGAAATACGCGTATTGTCTACATCTTCGAAGAGAGTCATTTACATTCGGACTTCATCTTTGACAATTCAATCTCTTCTTACTGACGTAAATATATCGTTCCAGCTGAATCATTCTACGATCTTCTTCAGGTGTATTATCTGATAGGAAAGAATTTCTTATCGTCTCTTTTTTTTTTTTTTTTTCATTTGCACCGTTGGAAAAATAGATCGATAGAAGAGACTCTCTTACGGATATTAAATATTACATGCGAAGAAGGTTGTAGAATGATTCAGCCGAAACATTCTGTTTATATCATAGATAGGAAGAAGAGGTTCCATTGCCTGAAAAAAGTTCTAAAATGTGAGTAATATATTCAAATATGAAAGCAATAGTATTCTAATTTCTTAGATAACGGATTGTATACTAACTATCAAATTATGACCATTGTTCCTTCCATTTTCTCTCAGTTGCTTTTTATTACGCTAGTAGTATTAGATGTAAAATTATTCGAACTCCTTAGATGGAATTTAAAAAAAAATTTTTTTTTAGTGATATTACTTTCGTCTCATTTCTGTTGCTTTTCATTGCAATTCCCAGGTTGTTATTCTACGATTGTTAAATAAGCAGTACTGGTCCGTTCATTCTTTTTTCCGATCTGTGTTACTTACTGAACGATCGTAGAAAGACGATCTGTAAGTTGCGATAGTTAGCAACTGAAACAAAGATATGCAGTGGTGTCATGGTGAAGGACTCTTACGACAAAATTTCACTTAGCGATTTATCCTTATTGCCCCCCCCCCCAATCTGTTAGTGAAATATTTGAGAGAAACAAAGAATCTAGGAAGTATCGTAGAATTATTTGGATTCATTTAGATTCCATCAATAATCATCTAGATTTATATCCAATATCTAGATGCTTATTTTCAGATAGACGGACATTTGGTGAATTATGATACCATCATTTATTTTTTTGCATTATTTACATCTTTACTTGTATCTATATATTATTGACAAAGTTATTAAGGTTTTAGGGATCTGATATTTATATTTGGAACGAATGACTGAAATACTTTTGGTTTAATTATCCACTTGACGAATTTTCATCTAACAAGACATTTTGTAGAACGAATTGTAATTGTCAGGATAGGCACCACTGTACCAGTAACGAATCAATGATCATTTTATATGCGCGATGAATGTGAAAAGAAAGCATATGTTTTCTAAATACTTGAAAACAAACCACAGAACGAAACACTTGATGATTTATCTCGAACTCATTCTTCAAAGTGATCAATATTAAATTTTAAAAGATCATCTTTGATTTAAAATGAAATACAATGAATCATCGATTTATTGGACTTACAGTGAGTATGGGTGTACTTCAATCCCGAAAGTCTGTTGACTCTGAATGTAACTAAGCCATTATTTTATCATTATTTAATGTAAAAATGCTTTAATGATATATGCAGTATTGAACGATATAAAGTTATTAAATTATGATAAGGTATGCATAATATTTACTCTCCTTTGGACGGAAAGGTTCTGTGTTTCTTGACCTTTTTTGGTGGTGACCCCAAATCTTAGGTAAAATCTATCATGGAGACCAATGTTCTCATGAAGATCTATTTCAGGAATAATTTAAAATGTATTGGTTATTATAGAAGATCAGTGAAAGGTTATTCACTATTATTTTTTAATGACGACAACACAGACACAAAATAGAGTATTCATGAAAATCTGTTATATCAGGGTCTGTTAAATCGAATATTGTAGTCTGACCCTTATCACTTTATCTCAAATTTTCTATTTGTAATATTTTGCTTCCTTAATAACTACTCGACAGCATAAGGATATTAGCTAACAATTGTGTGTGTTATAGCTGAACTATTTTCTCGTCTATGCAGTTATTTTTTTCTTATATCGTTTCGGCCATGTACCCGAGGGCCTTCTTCAGGTGGTCTTTATTTTTGAATGTATCAAATTATTGGGTTTCTTAACGCAGAAAACATAGGATTAGAATACTTAATTTGGCTCCTAGGTTGACTATATAGCATGTATTAGCATGTACTTTATGGTGACCACTTTGAAAATACAAAACGGCAGCCATGCAAATGTGAACGCGAATGCCAACATCATTTCATTGATTCTGCATGCCCTGATTAGCTATCAAAAATACATAGTGAACCCGGCAGCGCTCAATAGGTATTTGAGGTCATAAAGTTATATCACAAATGTGAAGATAATGGTTTTTAATTACTTTTTTTTAATCGATTTTATATAATGTTGAGCACAATTCTGAGGCTTCTATTAGATTCCTTGATCCAGGAAACATAGAATTAACCAATTTAATTATGTTTCTGGGCTTGCTAGAAGCCGGGATAGTGCAAATTATGTATTTTACGGTGGCCATTTTGAAAATTCGGAACAGCGGCCGTGCAGATGGTCACACAAATACCAACAGTATTTTGTTGACTTCCCATGCCCTTAATATTCTAAAAACGTATAGTTTGGCTAATGCACAAAAACTTCAAACGAAAATATATGGCAATCTTTGGACTCTCAGAGGGTGCTGAAGATGTTCTTCCCCAACATGAACCTCAGATACTGGTGATTGTGCATTCTGATAGGTTTCATTTTCTTCCAGCTTTTCCAAGCAATACATGATCTTAGACTTGTCTGCACATGTAAGGATGGATCCATCTGGGGAAAACAATGCTGTGAGAGTCTGAGGAAACTCTTACTAACCGATGACATTCTTCTGAACGATGTCCTGGTCCGGCCATAGTTCTTTTGTTTATTCCAGATCCACCAATAGGTCGTGAACCTTAACAGTTTTCTGCCATAAACTGGGTGTTGTTCTGCTTCTAGACTCCTGCCTACATTGATATGTTTGACAACGTACTCTTCACACAGTTTCTGGCCACTTTAGTCGACATTCACAATCTATGGGACACTCTCCTAGGTAACGTGTGCATGTGTCATGAAGTTGTGAATTTGATCGCCTTTTTCACCAGTGGCATTACTGTAACTCAATATAGCAGCCTTTATTTTGTTGATAGCGTCATGATCTTCCATTATTTGTCGGACTCCCAGGGGTCCACGGACCCAAGTTTCGAAACCATTGATAGGTAGATGGAATAATGTGGTAAATCTTTAATTTGCATTAAATGCATGTGCAGTAATGTTAATTATGCCCGAGAAGACTCAACTAAGTTTCAAATGGTGTTTTTGTACCGAAACACTTCATATTAGACATGCTATGGAGAAGAAGTTCGAGGGGACAAAGCAGGTTTCAAGAACAAGGATCTACCACAAGTTTGAGCCACCAAATAGAACACAAGTTGCAACTACAAGATGAAGTGACGATTAAGTCCATGAACTAATTCACTTGCTATGTGTGATCGACAATATTGTGCCGATTTCTATTGCTCTATTCGATTATGATGTCGGTATATATGACCATGAAAGGTGGATTGGACTTGTAATGCAGAAAAATGAAGAACATTTAGATGTGACGATTAAATACATGCGTCTTTGTATCCCGGGATCATCACTACATTGGCGTTTTAACGGATGATATTTGTTGGGCCCCATAAAAAAAAATCTGATTCGTAAAATTGACTCACTAAGCACAGTATCAGGAAGACAGTATAAATTTCAGGACAGTGAGATGGAAAAAAATAGAAAAAAAACTAGCAGATATAAAATGAAGTTACATGCATCTAATTTTGCATAATATTTAATCCAGGTTTTGATAATATCTTGTGATCCAAGTTTCAAACATAGATGGAATAATGTGAAAAGTCCTCATTTTTTATTAAATGCAAGTACAATTGTATTAAAATTATTCTATTATTGTGTTCGTCGTATTCTAAGTTTCAGATGATATTTATGTTTACGTAATACCAGGGGCCCGTGGAGCCCAGTTTCGAAACCACTGAGAGATACATGAAAAAACTATGTTTCTGATAATGTTTACGTAACAAAAAGTAATAACTAGTATGCTCAGAAAACCAGAATATTTGAGTGTTCCAAGCGGGAAAATGGTGAAAATTTAAATCTTATTATTCCAGGATCAGGGGCTTAGATATCGAACACCAGTCAAACTAGATTATTACCTAAGAACAATATTTCAGGCAAGTCCCAGACGGATGAACAAAGAGCTTTGATAAGGCCACAAGGGTTAACCCAAGAGTTAAGCAAGGGTTGGGAATAAAAGAATCTAATGCTACCACTGGTGGCTATTCAACCCAGGAAACATAGAATTAGCAATCGAAAATACATAGTGAACCTGACAGCGCTCAATACGTATTTGAGGTCGTAAAGTTATATCACAAATGTGAAGATAATGGTTTTTAATTACTTTTTTTTAATCGATTTTACATAATGTTGAGCACAATTCTGAGGCCTCTATTAGATTCCTTGATCCAGGAAACATAGAATTAACCTATTTAATTATGTTTCTGGGCTTGCTAGAAGCTGGGATAGTGCAAATTATGTATTTTACGGTGGCCATTTTGAAAATTCGAAACGGCGGCCATGCAGATGGTCACACAAATACCAACAGTATTTTGTTGACTTCCCATGCCCTTAATATTCTAAAAACGTATAGTTTGGCTAATCTATAAAAAAAGTACATAATGATCCTTACTGATAGTAAAAAAAAAAAATGTACATTTTATGGAGCCAATTTTGAAAATCCCAAACGGCAGCCACGCAGGTATCTGAACAATTATCAACATTGATTTTCGGATTTTTCATACTCTGGAGATTATAGAAATTAAAAAGTTTTGCTAATCTCCATTTTTTTTTCCAATACGGCTCCTTCTTTTTTAACATAGTAAAAGGGACTATGGTGTTGTGCTTTTGATTCTCACTGTGTGTTACACTTCATGAAAGATTAAACTACCCTTTGTAAATACCTATGTCGCGTAGTCTGGTGTTTATTATATCTATCTATCTGATCAATTTGTTGACGTAGTGACTTCGATCCTCACTGAGTGCACTACTTCTTTGGCCTCGCATCCCTGTCACTCCAGGATTATGCATTTATACGGCAATGTTCTACCAACTACTAGAGCTCTCACGGCTGGTAGAAGATCAAATCTAACCCTTAGACTCATCGAATTTTAGTCATGCCTATAGCTTATTCTGTGTTCTCTATTTCCTAATTGCTTTGATTATTCACTGTCGTAGATTGATGGTCTGGGCCAGTTACGATAAGAAGTACCTGAAAACTCATGATGAAAAAGAATACTCGTCAAAAATCAATAATGCTCCATCAAACAAGTCTAGCTATAGCCTGGGACACATCCCACTCCTATTTCCGTTCCGAACGAAGATGAAAGCTGCAACATTTCTATTATACATATAATAGATAAAAAAATTACGGAAAAGTATATTTTCTTTGTATAAATGTATTTATTTATTAGAATGAAATAAACCCTAGCGTATTTGTGAGATGAACTTTCGTAGATATGTGAGATTTATCAGTTTGTCTCTATCGGTAAGAGAGCCACAAAGTGGTCATGATTTTTGATCGCAGTAGGGAAATGTTAATTTCACATATCTGTTTTGTTTTAATGTGACAGTGAAGGGTTCCCCTGAATAAGGCGACGATTGTTTAATTGTTGTTATGGGGAAGACAAAGTCAACTCCAGTGTCCGACTTGGATTGGACAGTATCAATCAGGATTAAGACATTAGTCCGAGTGATTCTTGGAATTATAAGTTCTGTAAGTGTCAGTACCATTAACTGATCTCGAACTTCAAGCAGCTGCCCCATAGAACGACATGATTTCTAAATGAGCAATGACTTTATTTCAAACTTTATTCCGAGTATCCTATGTATGTATTATCCTATGTACAATAAAAAAAATATATATACCGTATTTCCCCGTTTATAATTCGCATGTTTTCCGTAGATTTTGAGCTTTAAAAAATTCAGGTGAGTATCATCAATGGAAACATAATTGTTATATCCTTTTGTCTACATAATCGTATACACGGTATGAAGCATTCTTCATTCGAAATTGGAGTTCAATCGGCAGGTACAGATTATCTATGGTAGCGAATTTTACATGATCTATGGTATTTGACTTATGCGGTACAACAACATTTCACTCCATTGAAATGTGAAACCGCACATGATTCACTGTTTCAACATAATCCTGCTTCTTCGTAGCAGTAAACTTTCAGAAAGTAGTGAAGGCGTTCGCAGTAACTCTATGTGCAGTGAAAAATGAAATGGATTTGAACGAAACATTTAAGTAGTCCATGAAAGAAACTTTATACTTGTTTCATGGTGATTTCTCGATTCTAGTGGTTCTGATTGAGGAATGGGTAGCGCGAAGAATGTTGGAGACGAAAGATTTGTCTCCTCGTGGTTGGGTGTTGGCGCCGACGTCACCGGAGATGTGTTAGGAGAAAGGGAGATGCACAAAGAGAATGCACTCCAAGTATGAACTTGGATGCGGAGATGAAACAAAGTCAAAAAAAAACAAAACACATACAAGAATTTTGGATAGACAATAGACGCATATGATAAAAAGACATCAATGACAAATTTCGAATGAAATAGAAGCACATATAAGGATAACATAAATCTGATCGATCGTGTAAGGAGATGAAAGAGAAGTGATAGCGAAAGGTGGGAGCTTTCTCGTCCTTGATAGTACTAGCGTCGGAATCGAAGCGGAGTTGCCTGAAATGCTTGGATATCCGTATGGCTAGGATCGTACCAAGGGATACATGGAAAGCATATGAGCCATACTGCCAAGTTGTGAGCGTGGAATGGGGGGCTATTCCCTGACGCTGATAGACTCTGGACGGACACACCATGAACGACAGAGAACATGGAGTTTTATCCATCCAAGTTTCCCGAAGTAAAGGAATTCAGGAAAGATTATCGAGATTATCGGATAATAAAAAGTCATGCCATTTTATTCACGAGAGTGAGAGGTGTATACGTGCTTGAAGCATGCGTTGAAGACATGGTAGCGTAGCTGCGTAGCTGTGGGTATGTGCGATGCCACGACATCGGCGAAGTGAAATGGGTAAAGTTAGTTCAGAGATAGGTCACGGTGGAAGAATGGTTAAGATCGGATCGGCCAGGAGGTCGGCGAAATGATAACGATTTTAGGGAGAAGGAAAGAGAGAGAAAGAGAGTAGCCGGTAAAAAAACTGGGACCAGAAGTGTAACCAGCTAGGGGTGCTGATGCCAATGTACATTGGGCCATGTTCGTCCAGGGGTTTTTACAGGGGTCATCATCGGAAGTGACGTTTTCGATATTTAGCTAGAAGAAGGGTTTCGTATTCAATTCTTAACTAAAAGAATAGGGGCGTTTCACCTGGATATTGTGCTCATCACTCGTTTTCCCTTTCATCTCCTGTAGAAAGGCTGCTGAGATCTCATTAAATGCACTGATGAATTTGTGACGGGAACGGGAAAGACATAATACCAGTACTGGGCACGATCAAGACTCGATATACATGTTCGGGTATTTGGAGAAAAAAATTACGCTGAACACTTGAACAAAAAGGTCCAAAATGATTTAGAAATGAGGGTTTACAACCATTGCATCCTCTCCATAGTCACCTATGGAGCTGAAACATGAAACCTAACCAAAATATTGGCCCTCAAACTGAGAACCATGCAATGCACCTAACGAAGGATCATACACAACGTCACATGGAGAGATCAAAGTACAGCACAGCGTATTAAAGAAATCAGATATATCAAAGATTCCAACAGAAAACTCAAACAGCAATGGGCGGGCCATGTTGCAAAAATCTCAGATAACCGTTGAGCATCACGACTCACACCATCGATCCCCAGAGATCATATGTGGCCTGCAGGAAATAAGACAGGGTGAAGATTCAGATAGGTTCTGGAGATATTGGCGATGCAACGCTCACGATAGCGATATCTGGCGAATGTTGGGGAAGGTCTATGTCCGAAAACGGAAGTTGTTAAAAGCCGATGATGATGATTGTCTTCTGACACACTGTTTGGGAACCTGCGCTCAATCCAATAATATACACGCGATCTTTCATATGTGCTCATCTAATTGTCTCTCGATAAGATTTCTTACGGAGGTGTCTTCAGCGAATATAATTCTACCCAAGGCCACAAGGGGTCGCTAGGATACTTGGCCAAAAGTGATTGTTCGTTTATATAGCAACGCATCTCGGGGAAAGCGAGATAAAGATTCCCTCCCAACTTTGCAGCTCGTCACACGCGTGTATGCACTTCTCAGGTGATGAGAGAGAAAGAGGATGAGAGAGTGAGTGTGAGAGTGAGAGCGAGTGAGTGAGAGAGGAAAGAGTTGAAGGAAAAGGAGAGGAAATAGAGATTACGACAAAGGAGGCATTAAAGAAAGAATGAAAAAATGAAAGAGAGGAAACAGTAAAGGAGGGAATAGACAAAACGATGGAAAGAAGAATGAAAGTATGGAAGGAAGGAAGGAAGGAAAGAAGGAAAGAGGAGGAATGAAGGAAAAGACCAAACAATGAGAGAAGGAGGAGGAGGAAGGAACAGAAAAAGCGACGAAAGAAAAAAAGAAAGAAAAAAAGGTAAAAAAATGTAACGAAAAAGGCAAAAAGAGAAAGAGAAGAATTTAAAGAAGCAATGGAAGAAAGAGAGAACAGTGGGAAAGAAAGACTATTTGAGACCATGAAATATTAGAAAGAAAGAAACTTACGTAGGAAGGAATAAAAAAAATTATGAAAGAAAATAGGAAGAAAGGAAAAAAAATTCCAGAACTTAAGAAAAGTAAAGAAGAAACAAAAAGGGGGAAAGAGAAAGAAAATAAAAGGAAAGGGAAATATATAAGAAAGAAAAAGGAAGAAGAAAAATGTGAGAATGAAGAAGACAATAGAAAACGCAGGAGAAGACAGACGGCTGGCTTTTTCCCTCTCGTCTTCCTACGGAGGGAAGTTCCACAGATTGCAGACCCTCGAGCATAAAACCCGGACAAATTTAAGACGTAGATTTCTGGTTTCCCGCCAAAGACCCGTGCCAACGAGCGGAGTGGAACGGTTTAGTTCTCGAGGGTGATTTGGGTGGTGGTCCGTTCCCTCGATGCTCGTCCCGCGCCCTTTGCTTGATGAGGGTCGTAGAAAAGGTGTAAAGTGTAGGGGGTGGGGCTCAGGTTTACAAGCGGAACATTCCTCTAAAATACGACAGGACTTTTGATTGCCCTATTCTGGTGGCTGGCCTTGCCAGTTTTGGCCAATCGAGTTTTGGCAGTTCTTGTGCTTTCCGTTGCAGTAGGCCAGAATTATGCTTTGGGGTTTTGTAAAGAAAACGAAGGAAAGAAAGAAGGAAGGAAGAAGAGAGAGGAACGAGAAGAAGAGACAGAGGCAGACAGAGAACGGAAACGAAAATACCAGGATTAAAAAAGCAAACGACAAAAAAAGAAGACCGAATGAAGAAAAAGAAAAGGGGAAGATGAATAAAAGAAAAAAAGTCGAAAAAAGGGGAGAGGCAAAAGAAAGAGAGAGAAAAGGAGAGATAAGAAGAACGAAAGAAAAGATTGGAAAAAAAGAAATGAGACGGACTGAGAAAGAGAATAACAAAGAAAAAGAGGAAAAAGAGGAAAGCGATGAATAAGAAGAAAAAAGAGAGAAAGTGAAGATGAAGAGAGAAAAAGGGACAGAAAAAGAAAAGAATGACAAAGAGAAGAGAAGAAACAAAAAATAAAAGAAAGAAGAAGAGAGAGGAAAAGGGAGAAAAAGGTAAACAGTAAGAAAACTATAGAATAGCGAGAAAGAAAGGAAAGAAGAAGGCACATGAAAAAAAAATAGTAAAGATAAACAGAGGAGAAAGAAAAAAGGAAAAAGGGAAATAAAGAAAGGAAAGGAAAGAGAAACAAAAAAGAAAAGACGCAGGAAAATAAGATAAAAGAGAAAAAAAAGAAAGAAGGGAGGGAGGGAGGGGGAAGAAGAAAGAGAATGGGTCTAAGGAGAGGCAGTAGGAAAGAAAGAAAGAGAATGGGAAGAAGAAGAAGAAGAAGAAGAAGAAGAAGAAGAAGAAGAAGAAGAAGAAGAAGAAGAAGAAGAAGAAGAAGATTTATAAAATATTTGGATTTATTGATTTTAGAGTAAGTGCTGGGTAGGAAGAGACAATTGAATCAGTCCTAGGTAATCCAGTCCAGGTGAGTAATCGTGTGGACAGGTGTTTAAAAATTAAGAAAAATTTCATTAAAAAGAGAGATCCGTATGTTAAATTCAACGAGTAACTTGATATAATCAATTATAATCGATTATGCTCAAAACAAAAATGGATATATGTACATAAATACAGGATGTCGAACAATGTACACCTACTTTTATAAAGTTTCAAGCCCCTTGAAATTTTTGGGGGTAAGTCAGTATTTTTCAGAAAAAGAGCACACACACACACGCACACTCTCACACACAAACACGGGTGTGTTTCTTTTTTGAAAAAGTACATATTTGAATCGGAAAGGGACCAACTCTTTGTAAAAATATGTGAACATTTTTTTAGACACTATTTATAAATAAATGATTCTGCCAAGCTTCGTATTTCCTAGTCTAGTCAATGGTTAATGTTTGAGTGCAGATAATTTATCGCTCCACACACCTTCATATACACATATATCAATATATTAGGCTTCTCATAGACTTTTGACAGGTTGTAGGAGATAACAGCAGAGAACGACGTTTCCCCATGGCTACTCAAACTTAAATAAAACCACAGATATCTGTCTACCACTAGATAATTAACTGAAGCGGTTTGAACCAGTCAAAAAACGCCCTAACAGTCAAACTGACAAGCAACAAATGTTCAGGGGGAAATGATCTGGTTATAGCGTAACTGAGCACTCGATCACAGACGTTTGGACTACATTTACATTCATTGGACCCAGACTTGCGTTCCCTTGTATGTAAACTATAGGGACCAAAGAAAAAACAAATAGAAATCCTTTGCCTTTAATCAAACTTTTTAAATTCCCAAACACACACACACACTGAGATACATAGTTATAAACTGACTCAGATAAACTGATATATATATATATATATATATATATATATATATATATATATATATATATATATATATATATATAGAGAGAGAGAGAGAGAGAGAGAGAGAGATAGAGAGAGAGATAGATAGATAGATATGTATATAACTGTGTCATCCACAGACAGCTGTTTCGTTGTATTACAACTCTTCAGTGTGGCAATAGACTATCTGTTATCCCACCCAGGCTGAATTTAAGCGATACATTTATTTAGCTTAAATTCACCACACTCACACACACACACACACACACACACACACACACACATATATATATATATATATATATATATATATGGACAGTCTGAGATAGATGTACATACTATTGTTCTTGTCGCCTAAGCCAAGTTTGAAGGGAATAACTGACACTTTCTATCCTTTTTTAGACGTAATCAATCAGTATATAACACTTATTACCCAGGAACGAAAAAAAAGGACCAAGTTTACTTTTTACACCCAGAGATTGTACATGACACATTTGACTTGACACTGTATGACGTCATTCAAACGTCACCTTCTTTAAGACGATAACAAATAACATGTGTTAACGGAAGTTATTCACCTCCTAAAAAAAACAATCATTTTTCCAACTTACAATCCCCCCACCAAAAAATGAATAAAAACAACGTAATTTTTTTGTCACGTTTCAAAAGTGACTTACCATCAGAAAGACAAGAAAGTTTTTAAAAATCGATGCCCAGTCTAATCAAAGTAGAAAAAGAAGCGTCGAAACACACACACACACACACACACACACACACACACACACACACACACACACACAGGCACATTGTAAATTATGTTTCATAAACTATATTCTTACAAATATTTGAAGAATTTAGTTTTATATATTTTAGACATGATTTAAGATTAGGTTTTGGAATTTAAAACTGAGTATTTACTCAGTGTTCAAACCATTAACTGCAGAAGCTGGCGAAAAGTTATTCATTGCAAATTGAAAGCCCTTGTTCATTGCAAGATAATCCATTGCAAGGTATCAATCGCAAGAAAGCTTTGATTCACAGGTAGACTTGATGTCACATCAAACAATTAAACCGAAAGTTAACCATAGAACTCCAATGACGGAAATTCCCGTCATTTGTAGTTGATGGGTAAAGACCTACTTGCCAGCTCTTTCCTCCCAGGGATTCGACTGAGCAGACATTTATACTTTATTTCGCAAAATTCATATGATTATGGAATACCAGCATCTTGGCGTCTTAGTCATATAAAGTTTCCATTATTTTTCATGTCCAAGTAATAAACTTATTTAACCCAGAGGGGGAGAATTAAAAAAATCTAATTCCCAATTAGGGGAGGCAATTCTTAAAAATTGGATAGAGGTCTGTATATCTTCGAGAATGTTTATGCATTTTTAACCAATCATAGGTGGTCCTCCCGTGGCACCAAAATAGATTATCCTTGAATGTGTTCTTTGAGAAAGATGACTGTTATGTATCACAGAAGCTAAATTAGGCAGGTCTTAGTCGTAGGGTAGAGTACCCCCTTATTCAAGAATTGGACGGTGGTCTATATATCTTTAAAAATATTCATGCATTTTTCAACTAATCATAGGTAATTCTCCCATGGCACCAAAATTGATTACCCGTGAATGTGTTCTTTGGGACGGATGAATGCTCTATAGGCAGGCCATGATGGTGGATTTAGCATCCACTCTCTTCACGTCTCCCTTATCTCTTATCGTCGGGCATTAATACAATTGATTTCATTTTTGAGAGGCGATGAGGATTGGAAGGAAAGGACATTTTCACGAGAAGGATCGTCGCCAGGTAATTTGCAAACCAACGTAGCAAGGAGCAGAAATGACAAAGCTTGACTTTCTTACCCCAAAATATCCAATACTCACGTATGAACAAGTTTTAATAAGGTCGATATTGAGAGAGAAACCATCATTCATTCGCAGATGAAATACTGGCTGTACTGTGCACTGGTTGTTTGCTCCAAGCTCAATTTTCATTGGCTTCTATATAGGGTGTCCTTTAAGTGACCAACTGTTTGGGGAAAATTAGAAAGATTTTAGATAATTGTTATATTATCAAGTTGAATGAGAATTTCTATCCAATATATATATCAGAAACTGTCCAACAAAACTGCGACCTAAACTGTCAAAATGTGTTACTTCAGTTTCCAAGTTGATCCGATTGGCAGGCTATGGTACATATGTATGTATACCGGTCGCACCAAAGGAGCTAAAGGGCTGAAATTTTTTAACATTCACTCCTTATGTCTACAAAAAAACTTTTTTTCTTGAAATTCCTCTCAAAATAAGGATTTAGTGAGGGGTTCGATTTTCAGTGTAGGCTTTTGCTCAATCAAGCCCCCGTTTGTTCCAGTATTCATGTATTTAAAAAAAATTCAGACTAACTTGCTGATCACTGCACAACAAAAAACGAGAAAAGAAATTTATTGATTGACCATCTCTTTTTAGAATTGTTTAATTGACCACCCCTAACACAACACATTGCTCCAAGAAATGTTGGTCACATGACGTTTCCTATTGAGTGACAAACCAGACTTGTATTTATAAGATTTCAGATACTTCCTGGATTTTTTGTAAATTTTAATATTCTTTCCGGAACCATATCATTGATGACAAATGCGTACAGATCCAGTCATCATGAATTTATTCAATAATTCACTAATAGCCTGGTCCGTAGAGCACGTTTTATGAAATTTTCTCTCAAACTTTTCTTTAATTCTAATGCCTTTTATATTGCATATTACTGAGACTATTCTTGCACGTTCGTCGTCAGTGATATGGACCTGAAGACAAAATATATAAATCGACAATCATAAAATAGTAAATTCCACGAATATAGTCAAATGACACTTTATTCGAAAATAAGAATCACATCTTAAATAACAAAAAAGCAATCATTTTTCCACCAACCTAATATTTTAGTACACGTGTGTATTTGCAAGCTCTGGCTGGAGCAGAGGTTCATTATTGAAAATAAATATCCTTTATCGACTGAAAAGTTTGCTGAAGTTAGTAGAGAAAACACAGCTGATAATATAAAATGTTTATCAGTTTGTGTTGTCAACGGGAAATAGACTTCGTTAATTCCTAATTAGTGCATTGCAAACATAGAGCATAGGCGATATTGGCAAAATTTATCACACAAACACACAGATAGATAAGCAGTTAAAGCTTAATATCCATCTCAAAATTGAAGATATTTATTTATATATATATATATCAAATGCAATAAAACTGATTAAAGTTTATTATCTTGCGTGTGTATGTTCAACAGACTCCTAAACAGAAAAATTCCGATATGTCCACATTGTCTTAGTTTTCCAAATATTTTGTGTCTTAAGCACTAAATTTAGAAGCCAAATTTTTGAATGCTCTATGTATAACAGAGACAGTGCGATCAATAGGTTGGACGCTCCAGCATAGCGTTGCACTTACCATTGAGCTAAATAGCCACCGGTAATGCAAGGGCTCTGATAACTGTTTTAACTCCAAATTCCTACCTAGTTTATTTTTGGTTTATATCTACTTTATTTGTTTCTTTAAACGTAAGCAATTATGTTTTTAAGAAATCAGTATATGATCTGACAGAATGATTCTAAATGGAGTTATATCATATTGAAACTATATTTGAAATACATAGATCTCCCATTATTACACGGTAAATATATGATTTGGCATAGACAGCGTAAATAGAACAAACAATTATTTTCTTCTGATGTAACACCTGCTTTTCTTTTAAATTTTCCTCTTCAAATTTCATTTTCATCAACATACACACACACGCATATATATATATATATATATATATATATATATATATATATATATATATATATATATACATACATATATATATACATATACATATATATATATATATATATATATATATATATATATATATATATATATATATATATATAATCAACAATTCCAAGTCTACTGCAGGACAAAGGCCTTTCCTATCTCCTTCCATGACGACTTTCATTGCGTCATTATGTGTCGTTTTATTTTGTTTCTGTGGTCCTGGCCAGCATATTGGCAATTTGCTTTTAGTATCTCTATTTACACCAAATGGTGTCCTACCAAACGACGTTTTATTTCGTTTCTGTGTTGTTGTTTTTTTCTAACGCTATCGACTGACTAGGGAGATGGTATTCTTTGACCTCTCGTAAGTCTTCACCTTCCGTTATTTTCTGGGGCTTTGAAGCGGCAGACATGGTAGAACGAAACAAATGAGAAAAAAAAAACAAAGGCAAATACTCAAAGCTAATCAAAAAGAGGAGATACCAATGGCTTGGTTAGAGGGAGGCCAGGACGGGGCACATTCTTCAAGAATGGAGTCTTTCCAAAAAATTTCGTCTCAATCATTTTTATCATTATTCATTGCCATAGGAACAATGGTCAGCACAGATAGTTGTATGAAAACAGATAAAAATTAAGACGGAGGTAAAAACTCATCAAATTTAACAACAAAAAAAAAAGATATAAACTTTCATTTTCTTGTGCTATAGAAGTCGAATATCATTATTTTTTTCATTGTTTTTTCCCCTTTATGGCATGGTTCTTCAAGTACTCATTACTTCATTTGATCAACCAGTGCAAAAGATGAAAATTTTAACCCCAATTTTTCTCCAGAAATCAGAAATTCGAGGCTGTCAATAACTATGTGCCATGTCAATCTCCCGATAGAGTAAGTATCGTGTCGTGTGGAATAAATGGCTTCCAAACAAAGAATAGGGAAGTTTCCTCAAGTGCATTTTTTACGCTCTGTTTTGTGAATAATTTAGGTGTAATTCTAATTGATGCAGTGAGCTTCAATAATTAGACCAAGTTGTTTTTTGTTTTGTTTTGTTTTTCATTTTTTTTTTCAAACCAAGAAAGAGTCTATGTCTCCTTTCTGTAAGTTTACCTCGTCTTTAAAGACAATAAGAAGAGCATAATCATGCAAACTTCGCAGTGGCTCTAAAGGAACTTTTGGATACTAGCTGAGTGTTTAGAAAGTCAGCAGTAGGGGCAGTCCTGTAGGAATGGCCTATATTAGTTATTTTTCTACAAATAATTCTAAACGATATGATTGAGAAATGTACTTCTGAACAGTTCTCAGAGACAAAGGGTAAACTGGAAACGCCATGAATACTGGAAACTATCTGGAGTAAAGTGCTAAACTCCCAATTCATCCACAAATTTCGTGAAAATCCATCTCCATCTGGTAACAGCTTCTCATTTGCTTCTGCTTCTTGAATAATACAAGCCCAAAATTCAAAATGACTACGAATTTCAATTCAGAAAGGTTGAGAATGCAGCAACCGAGTTGACTCAAAAATGTGCCATTAATACCGAATGCGAACAGCACAGAGAATGTAAAATAAAAAAGATCCTGTGATGAAAAGGCAGAGAATGAAAGAATATTTGGAATGGGAAAGAAATTCGTAGTTTAATCCATCTTAGTGTCCTTAGATCCTATACTGGATCCATGACGCCCATGATAGAGAAGTGTGGCGAATCCTGAGGAAGGTCTATGTCCAACGACGGGCGTTAAAAGAATGATGATGATGATGATGATGATGATGATGATGATGATGATAATGTCATTTCTAATCTTTTCATCGATGAAAACTTTCCTCTCCCGGAAATGAATACATTTGAAAAAGTGATTATCTGATGGACCAAGGTCTAGCGAGTCTTCAGTGAACCTCTATATTTAGGACCAGGATCTCTTCCCTGGTGCACCAAGCAACAAATGGTCTTGCGTAATCATACAAGAGTAAAACACCCTCTTGATTGACCAGTGAAGCTCACTTAAAAAAAAAAAAAACAAAAACAATGACTGATGCAATGTTTCAAATAGGTAATACTATCTCTCTGTTTTGAATGTTTCATTTCTATAAAATGTTTCATAATAGACGACACTATTCATATCCAACCTAACTCAAAGCATACACTTCTCAGGGTGAAATCCTGTTTTTGGTACAGGCGAAGGTTTTCCCTTTGGTCATACCAAACAATTTGTCTCTTTCACTGAATATGATTATAAAGCGTTCACTTTTCATCAACCATACTTTCCAGAATTGCTTCGATTGAATGTCTTGTCCTTTACAAGGAACTCATGATGACTCTCTAATTGAGCTGAGAATCAGTCAGAGTATGCAGAAACCATTGATCAAGTTTTGGCACTTTACTGAGCCCATGGGGGTGTTGTATGATTGTTGTATGGATTGTGTTGAACTGGTGTGCAATTTCTCGTGCTGTCAGCCTAGAGTTTGTTTTTAACCAGAGTTAGGAGAATTTGATTTCTGGTTGAAGTTGATCAGCTTCAATGAATGTAACTTTTTAGAGAAAATATCCACAACGAAATGGAAAAAAAACATTGCTGGCATATCTTGACTCTTAGGGCTCTATTTCTACAGGCAGTAGGAATATTATTTGTTGTTTCTATGCCTGATGGACTCTTTACTTTACAGAATCGAAAATATGTTTCATTCACGTTCATTTGGAAAGGGAGAGGTTAAAACAATTCAAATTTTCTCCAATAGGACATTGAATATTTTTGAAAGAATAGAAGATTGATAGTAACACAAGATTTCATGGTTAGTTTTGCGTTAATTGATCGGAAAATAGCCTCAGATTTATCACAGCAAAAATCTGACAGGACTTTTTTTCCCAACCTAATATATATGAAGGAGAAAGAAAAATATATACGTGCCTTTATTTTCTTTTGTGAATTAATTGTTCGGGCGAGTATCACAAGTGGAAGTTATTAGAATTCTAATATCATTTTCAGGATCAGAGACAAAGGAGAGAAAAATAAAACATAAAGAGGAAAAACAGAATTGAAAAATTGATCATTTGCTGAATGAAGGAAGAAATATGGTGAGAAAGAAGTTTAAGGAAAAGAAAATTGATTAAAATTTTCAGAAATGTCAGTGAGGAAGATCTCCAAGAAAGAAAGCATCGGTAAATGAGGAAGAAGAAGAAGAAGAAGAAGAAGAAGAAGAAGAAGAAGAAGAAGAAGAAGAAGAAGAAGAAGAAGAAGAAGAAGTAGTTGTAGAAGAAAAAAGAATAGCAGTAGTAGAAGAAGAAGAAGAAGAAGAAGAAGAAGAAGAAGAAGAAGAAGAAGAAGAAGAAGAAGAAGAAGAAGAAGAAGAAGAGCGTGAGGTTGGGGAGTAAATGAAAAGGTGTGACAGAGAAAAATATGTAAAAATTGAAGCCATGGTCTCCTCTCCCCTTTTTCTTGTTCCTTTCAATTTTGCTAGCTTTTGCGAATCCACAATAAGAAAAGAATTGGGTGTCTACATCGGCACCCAGCTCAAGATCTCCCTCCATACCCTTATCCCACCCGTCATGAATCTTTTAAAAGAGCGGTAGGGTTATTTCGATGTAATTTCCTGGCGGGCCAATCAAAGTCGAGTACTTGAAATTGGTTCAGGATATCACTACGGAAGTTAATAACCCTTTTTTCTCTCTCTCCAGCCACCTCGTCCAACTTCTACAACATTCCTGACTACTTCGGCACATGGCGTTTTATCATAGGGGTACCATTGATTTTCCAGGAACGGATGGTCCGGAATTTATTTTATCCTGGGAAAAGTTACAAGTGGACACTTGAATTTCTAGTGGCTTTCGTGGCCCCTGGTGGCGTTGTGTGTGGAGCTACTTCTGAAATGTATATACCACAGTGGTTGCTGCTACTCCACCAATATTGTAATATACCAAGCCGATTTTGCATGCATTTACCCCTAGTAAAATACGGGTGTCAGTAATGGTGCAAAATGCAAACACAAGTCGATATCAATGCAAGAAAAGGTAGTTGGGAAAACTGTAACGCAGTGTTCTGGAACAGAAGCCGTGTGAGCCGAATGCTCATCAACTTATACGATATTTCTATTTGTTTAAATAATGTATCTGCATCAGTTTATCCTGAATTTACGTTATTGCATTGCATTTAACCGTTTAATTCATATTTGATCTTTATTGAACATAAGTTTCTAATCATGCTATTATAGATATGAGATGTGCATAATTGGTTGGCCAGTGGTGTATTGTTGAATTATCAGAATATCCGTTAAAAATGGTGGGGTTATTTATGTATTGACACTTTTGCTCAGGACCAGAGTATCGCTGCACTCTGTTAAGGTTCAAAGTGTTGCTCCCCAGCACTTCTACCCGGGATCAAAGTCTAGTATCTGTGTGCCCATCGGAAAGTGTTACACACAAGAAAACTATTATGTTAACACATTGCATTTTATATTTGTTGCTTATTTGTAAATAAATGAAACTACCCAATACTTAGCATTTGATATACCTGAAAACCCCACACAATTATTATTAGGTTGCAAATTGGACTCAAAATTGCTCAATTCTTCAAGTTGGAGCATTTTGACGGCCTTGCGTAAACAAAAATCTCGCTACCATGTGCCAAATTTTGGTATGTTATGGTAATAAACATACAAACAAACATTACATACAGAAATTGGATCATTATAATATTGATCGAATCTGGTCTTGCTTGGATATAGTAATCACAAAGTATCCTATCTACCTCAGACATCGAAGTAGGAAGGAGTATATTTATTCACTTGTGTCTGCTCGTGCATACAATATCGTCAAAAGTTCTCGACCAATTTCAATTAAAATTTGTGGATTGGTGGGCCATGGGCAACAGAAACATTAATTGTTTTGGGATGGACTCGGGAATTTGTTTCCGAATGAGAGAAATATTTTATTATTCTGGAAAGAAAAAAAAGAAGTTAAAAACAAACAACCAATAAAAAGTTCAGCCTTTCATTTCAGGACAAATGCTTCAATACTTACACATTTAAAGTTTTCCCCAATTTCTCAAAACATTCGATTAGAAATCGTCAATCAGAACTTCCACCAGAACTATCAACATAGGTTACTCGATTTTTCAGGTGGATCTGGCTGACTGGCTTTTTATGTATACGTTACGCACACAGACAGCACAAAAGGAGCTAAAAAGCTGCAACTTTAATCATTTTCTCCTTATCGTATGTAGAAGAATTTTTCTTTTTGTTTTTGAAAATAACCCCCAAAGTTTCTTCTAGGTGGGGGGTTCAATTTTCAATGTGTATTTATGCTAAATTGGTCCCTTAGTTTGTGTCTGGCAGCATTGACGCTATTTTTTTCTTAATTTCGGACTTTTTAGTGATTATTAGAGAGAAATAACTTATTCATTAATCGTCCAATTCCTCCAAGTTTTAATTGATCATCCCCAACATGACATGCTGCCGAAAATATTTACCCCTTGACGGTTTCTACCGAGTGACTAACCAGATCTTCATGTTTTCATTAAGCTTTTAGATAGTGTACTGGAACTTTTCATTTAATGTCGTTTTACTTAACGTAGTTTCGTTGTGATGTTAAGAAAACAGGATTTTAACGTGCGAAATATAAAGTATTTTAGCTTGAATTGCAAATTAAGTGATTTTTTTAACTGAACCTAAGTTACTCGCAAAATTCGTACACTATGATAAGGTATATTATGTCATTGGGTCGATGGTAAAATTGTTTTCACTTAACGATGATTCAGTTTGTCCTAAAAAGAATGGTATACAACCGATGTATTCTACTGATAGTTACCTATGGAGCTGAAACATGGAACTTAACCAAAAGATTGACCCTCAAACTGAGAACCATGCAACGTGCACGTGAGAAAATCATGTTCAACTTCACATGAAGAGATCATAAGACGGCACAGTGTATTAAAAAAAAGACAGGAGTCTGAGATATCATAGAAACTGTTAGAAAACTCAAATGACAATGGGCTTGATGTGTTGCAAGAATGTTAGACAACTGCTGGACCTCACATCTCACAATGTGGATCTTCAGAAATTATTTGCGAAATTGTGGCCGACAGAAAGTATGATGGCGTTACGAGTTGGATAGATTCAGGAAATACTGATGATGATGAATCAGGACGTTTATCGAGGAGCAAGTGCATCGTGACAGATGGATGCACTCTGATGGACTTTCAGTTCTTCTTCGACATCTACGACAAACTCTGTTTTTACGTGATAACATTTGTTTATATAATCAAAGCCAAGTCGTTTCAGACAATACAACAATCCATTGTTTATAAATTACATTAAAAACTGTACTTCGTCAGAATGACATTACCAAGTCTATTGTACATTTTAATGTGAGATGATTAAAAAAAGAAGGAATTGAAAAAATAGAACGAATAGAAAATTGGGTTATTAAACTTTTTGTTCTCTCTGTTCTTTACAGTTTCTTACATTGTGCTTCTTGTTTCTTTTCTTTGTGTTTTTGTTTGTATGAATATTTGGTTGTTTTTCCTTCTTTTTGGAAATCGTCAACTGAAACTGCCGCCATAACTATCAACATAGGTTTCTCGAGTTCTGAAATGGGTCTGGCTGACTGGCTACCTATATATGCATCACGCGTACAGACACCTCAAATGGGGGCGCAAAACTGCAAATTAAAACATTTATTCCTTAGTTTGGGATCGGTAGCATTCAAGTTATTTTCATTTCGGAGAATCCAGACTGTTCAGTGATCACTGCCCAACAAAATGTCAGCATAGATTTCTTCAGTTTTCAAGTTGGTGTGGCCGGCAGATTGTATTATGTATGTATGCATGGCACATACATCAGGTCATACCAGGCAGAGCTAGAGAGTTGAAAATTCCAACATTTACTTCTAATTTTGTCAAGAAAACAGTTTTTATTGTCTTCTTGTGATCTTTGCCCAACAAAAGGTGTGAAAAGTAACATACTCGTTGATCCTCACTTTTTCCATTTTTAAAAACATGATCGCCTCCAGGACGGCATGGTACCACAAGATATTGTCCATGTGACATTTTCTATTGAGGGACTAACCAGAATAGTTTTAGTTTTTTCTATTTCTTTTCATTTATCTTATATTAAATGAGCCAATTTGTTGTTAACGAAGAACAACGTGAAACTATCGGGCAAATTAGGTTAATAGCATGTTGATTATTTGATTAAGATATCATCATTCAATTTTTTTTCTAATCGTAAGTTTTTGGCTGATTCGTTAAAAAATGTCGTCTGGCACCGTCAAATGCAAATGCGAACTGGAAACATTTTGAAGTGCATACGAATTCTGGTCGAAAAGTATCCCACTATTTTAAATATCTCGAAAACCAATAGCCCGGCTTTGATGTAACTTGCAAATCAGAAGGGACCTTACTACACTTGTTTGGACAGAAACTCTCCCGGGTGGTTACCTAGTGTTCAGTGAGATTCTACTGAATGAGCTTATGTACTGTATGACTGTCGCATTAACAATTGCCGAGTCTTTACGTTTCGTGCAGTTTTTTTGCCTTGCATCGTATCGCCGGGTTTTGTCATCCCCTCTACAGTCAAGATTCGGTTCCTTGTGTACGATAATAGCGGTGTAAGGACAATGGCGGAAGCGCTTATCGCCCGAATCCTTTCTTTCAGGGGGCCTGCCGTCATGTCCGTGGTTTCTTTGGTATTTGCACATATCAAATTTGCACCGACACCATCGATATAATCTTCCAGAAAGCCCATTGTGTTCAGATCCGGTCGTTGGTAAACATGATGACAAATCTGCCAGAAGGAAAACGCTGCATCCGTTGGGAGACGTAAACTGGTTCCATATTAATTGCGAAGAGTCCAATTATCAATATAATCCATGTTATATTTTGTCGTGTCTCTCCCTTGATGGTGTGAACAGATAAAGTTGCGCTGAAAGATTGCTGCATCTGAAATGCTACAATGCTACATTTTCCATGTTGGATTTTACACAATCGATACGTGAAACTCAGTTAAAGGTTAAAGTTAACTCCTTTTCTGAGAGACTCAAAACTCTCATGTGGGCCCCAAGGGCCAATGGAAGCTAACTGCTATCTGTCCCAACTTGCGACACTAAAATATATCCGTATATCTCTAAATACCTAGTATTTCCCACTCCCTCTCTCTAAATTCTCGAGTCGTCTTATACACATACATGCATATATATATATATATATATATATATATATATATATATATATATATATATATATATATGTGTGTGTGTGTGTGTGTGTGTGTGTGTGTGTCACTTATAATATACACACACATACATGTAAGTTCAAACACTTTCTCTGGTCTTTTATCATCCCCGTCAGAACTAATCCATAAATCGTCCCTACAATGGTCAGCTACCTCAAGGAAGAGGTCAGTTGCTTTTGACCCTTAGCTCAATTTATCTTCACATGGGAAAGGGATGGGAACAGGACAACAACATACACCAAGCCATTTTACCATAGGCTCGCACACTAACACCCCCACATTTTTGAAATAAAATATCACAATCAAATTACTGAAGTTGTGCCTCACATACACCTATTGCACAACAATTGCAATTTCTTGCTTTTTCCAAAGGGATATCGGACCGTGAACAAGATTAAGGAGAACACAATGAGGCAGCAGATGGCTAATGGCAATATCGAAAGAGGAATTAGCAGACTCTTTGGAGAGTGAAAGAGACGTTGGGATAAGTGTGTGAGGTCTCAATGAGAGATGTTGACATTCGTTAATATTGAATGGCCGGATACTTTTCAGACGGACACACGTACAAAATTAATTTGTTTCATTTCTTCCACAGTCGACTGTGGTCGATGTTTGAAAACCAGAATTTGGAATGCTGATATTTCAAGGCAATCAGACAGGTCCTACTGGCAAGAAGGATAGTGCAATACTATTCCACTCCCTTTGGCTAAAGGAATACTGATTTAGTAAGTATCTATAAAACCTACTTGACGGTGGAGATTACTGCGTATTCCCTCCCGTCGCCAGTGATCAATGCTCGAACCCAAGTTAAGAGCAAGGATACTGAATATATAAAACTGTAGCAGAAGTCAAACCAGCGAGCAAAAGTAATAACCGGAAAAGAACTAAAAACTGGCAAAAGAAACATGATCAATAATCCTTTCGGTTTCAGGGTCAAACTCCACTACCTGAATCCCCTTGTTTTTCCAATGGACTGCTCTATATTGATTGATCTAGGGTTGGTCCCTAATCAACCTTTTTATTCTGGCACCAAAGGGGAGAACCACTTATTTAGAGGATCCAGAATCCCTTTTAACCAAGCGATATCATTTGTATTTGCTTTTTTCGTGCATCAGAATATTTATTCCATTACAGCTACTTTTTCGCATGTACATAATGTAAAATAATTGTTTATTTTTCATTTACTGTTTTGTGGAAGGAGAAATTTATCAAAGAATATATTTTTCCTATTTGGTTATTTTTCGAGTTATGCACCCCCCATTTTGTATATAATGAATAATATATATATATATATATATATATATATATATATATATATATATATATATATATATATATATATATATATATATATATATATATATATAATTTTTTTAGTACAAATGTATTCATTCATTAAAATGAAATGAGCCCTGGCGTATTCGAAACACGAAGCCTCGTATTTAAGACATCAGTTTGGCTCAGTCGGTGAGAGATTTGCCTACTTGGTCGTGATTTTAAATCGGTCATTTTATCAGTTTGGTATAACGTGATGGGATGGGACAGTAAAGAGTCACCCCTCCCCGTAAATCACGAGAGCATTATTCGTGTTATTGTTGTTACGACAGAAACTCTCGGAAGGAAAAAAATAGAAAAAGATAGATGTCTGTTATATTTTCAACTTAACTTTCAATATCCCCAACCTCTACATGGAATTTAAAATCAAATTTTCACAAAGCTGAAAGTTTAATTGAAAATAACCGAATTTTAAATCTGAAATTGAATCGCTGAGGAATATCAGTAATTACAGTGAGGTCATGGGTAAAAATCAAGGTAGCACATTGACGAGCTTCTAAATTGAAGGAAGCAGCCTGCTGTCTGTCTTCGTTTCTTATATATATATATATATATATATATATATATATATATATATATATATATATATATATATATATATATATATATATATATATATATATATATATATATATATATATATATACCAGTGTCCATTGCCCTGTCATGCACAAAATATGTCACACAATGTTTTTGCATACGAAAGTGTGGACCAGATATGACTCATATATATATATTTGCATACATAACCCTTCTTTTTATAAAAAATTAAAATGCATATTGTAATGATTCGGATATCTTTTCTTAGTTTTAATTATGATTTTAAGTAAAAAAAAGCATAAAGTTAATTGTAAAAATTTTTGAAAAGTGGGCTTGAAGCAGATTTTAGACAGTTTTTGACACCAATTTTTGCCGTTCAAAATTGAATTCGACAACGCCATGATTGATGTCTACCAACAGAAAACTATGAACTCTGTAAATAAAAAACCCTGAAATAAATCAGCATAATTATTGAATTCACAGGAAATTAATTAATCTAATGATTACTTCAGAAAATTGTCGAAGAATATTACCTATTTTTTTTTTTTTTTGCGTAAGATATAGAGAAAATATATTTGTTTACAGCAGGTGGTGTTCGTCAATTCTGTTCAGAAGTCAAGTGGGCATTGAGTGAAAACCCACTTGAATTCACGAGTATCGCATTGGACAGCTGGAATATGGATGACTTAAAGTGAAAAACCTGATATCATCCACCATGGCACAAGCATATTCCAAACATTAAAACACCGTCATACAACGAGTAACATTCTAGGGTCCAGAGCGAAAAGTTTGACCCTACAGGAAGAGATATCGAGTCCATAGCCACACCGAAGATTTGTAAGAGCTGTTTGTGGTTGAGACAATCATCAATTACATATACGTAAAAAGGCCCACATAACTATTTTCTTCCCAAATTTCCATCTCGTTTATTCTCGGCTTATTCGCTTCTTTCAACGCAAGAGTTATGTATTGAGAAATGGATATATGTAATCCGATAGAATGATTATAAATTGCTTTATATAATGCAGTTACCTACTTGAAATGCACTCCCGGCATTACTCGGCAGCATAATAGTTTAAACAATTAAATAAGATGGGACTGCTGCAGGAATCGAACCTGTCACTGATCATTTCAAATAAGTTTCACTATGATAAAACGCAATTTATTATCATTCTGTTGGATCACATATATCTGTTTCTTAATACATAACTGTGATGTTGAAAGGAGCAAACAGACCGAGAATAAACAAAATGAGAATTTGGATTGAAAGCAGTTATTAAGGCCTCTGCGCGCTCACCTTGAAAAGTGCGGTTTTGCTTAGTGAAGGTTTCCATGCAAGAACGTTATGAACAAATTACTATAATTATGCAAAACCTGGAAAAAAAATAACACATTAAATTATATCAACACATTGAAGAGTGTGATGTTGATCAACATGGGGAAATTCTAGAACGAATTAACTGCACTAATTAATGTATATATATATATATATATATATATATATATATATATATATATATATATATATATATATATATATATATATATATATATATATATATATCCGCTACCCCAGTCTGCGTGAAATTCACTTGAATACATTTCATAATAAAAAAGGTTTTTCATGTTCTAAAAGGGTGTCAGTCTTGTAGAAGCTATCATACCAATGTGATATGAGTCTCATGAATAAATAAAAGTGAATAAAAATTGCCATTACAGTTCATACGAGGCGAATATGGAGGTTTCGTCGTGACAGTTGGTTGAAGAGATATAAAGTCTAATTGAGAGAAGGGAAATGCGAGTTATGCCATCATTCGACTATAATAATATTATAGAATCTTGCAACACCATCGTTGTATGAATTTCAGTTACAGCAAAAGTCGAATCAGCAAAAAATTAACTTACAATGCGAATCTCTGATTCAACCCCCGCTCGCCAACTTCACCAAAATAAAAATACATAGATAAATAAAAAAATATATATATAAAAAACGAAATAAAAGTTATTGTCAATTTAGAATAAGTCACTCTGCCCAACTGACACGATTGTAAACCACAAGTTGAACAGAGAGGCTTGTTGTGACAATCGGTTGAAAAGATATAGAGTCTGTTGAAGGGAAATATGTGCTCTGCTTTCATTCGACCACGTGTAACACAAACGCGAGCTTTTTTGATAACACCATTGAATACATTACGCAATAAAAAATATTTCACGTCCTGAGAGGGAAATAGTTGTCTTGAAATGAGTGTCAATGATCACATCATCTTATCAATCCAAGAACTTGTAGTGTCTGCATTACCCACGTTGTATGAATTTCAGTTGCTACAAAAGTTGATTCAATTGAAAACGAACGCACAATGGAATTCTCTTATTTAATTCCCGCTCGCCAACTTCAACAATAAATAGATAAATAAATAAATAAACAAAAATAAAAGATAAAATAAAAGTTCTTGTCTGCCAATTTTAAGTCAATTTAGAATAAGTCACTCTGTCCTATTGATGCGATTGTAAACCACGAGTTGAACAGAAAGGCTTCGTTGTGACAATTGCTTGAAAAGATATAAAGTCTGATAGAGAGAAAGCAAATAAAAAGTGACAGTAGGTCTGGTTAATCACTGAACAAAAACTGTCACATGATCGACATCGTTTGGCTGCATGTCGTACTGGGGGTGATCAATTACAAAATCCGTAAAAGGGTTGATCAATAAATGAGTTACGTCTTCGCCTTTTGATGGAGAGTGATCACTACAAAATCAGAACTTTCAAAAGGCAAGCGAACTAGTGTATAATTTAAGCATGAATTTACTTAGCAAATTAAGCTCCACTAAAAACCTAATCGAGATGGGGGTTGAAAAAATTGTTCTCTTGACGTAATAAGGAGTTTAGGCTTACATTTTTAGCCTTCAAGCCCATTCGTTTAGGCCTGTACGCGCGATGCATAAATACATGCATACAAGCATACATAGCCAGCCAGTCCAAGTTGAAGCCTGGAGAAACCTATATCGACAGTTTTGGTGACTGTTTTAGTTGACGGTTTCTAACGATACAGAATGGATGTTAAATCAGTTACTTACGAATGACGTGCGAATCTCATTCTTCGATAAAGAAGAAAAAAATAAAGTCTTTGAACACGTCGCTGAAACCATAGGCGAAAGTCTATTCACTTTGTTGTAAGGTTGTTTGTTGAAGTACTCTGGCAGCCATCTCTTCCTGAAAAGTTTTTTTTTTCAACAGTGTTAAGAAAATTATGGAAATTCTAAACTTTGGTGCTTCCTGTTCCGTCTTGAACAGCACTTTGTCGGAAGGTGCCGGCCAGGACCTATTAGAAGCCAGGTTCGGGGGCGTAGGGCACATTTCTGTTTTAATGCACAATTAATACATTCGAGTTGTTGACAAAGGTCTATGGCGATCTGTTTTCTGGGAATCGGTAATTTACAGTAGACAATGCTACCATGATCCATCAGATATAAAGTTAAACAGTTTTTGGACGGTGAATGATGAATACAAGAAGCGACAGGAAGCTACGAGAAGCAATTGGAATTTTAAGAAGCTTACAAATAGAGGTTAATGATGTTCAATTAAAGAATTTCAAATTCTTGTTGCCATCTCAACGTTCACTGCTTCAACGTTTGCTGCTCTGTTTCTTCTATTTTTCGATCAGCGGTGAATATGTGAACTTCCTGGAATTTCTATAAAATAAATTGCTTAAATGGTCATTTAAAGGGCGATAAATACGGCCAATTTCTTAATGTCTTTTATCTGAACTTTTTTTTTTCTTTGTTTGGCACTGAGCAAGATTTTTTCCAAGTGCTGTACGCTACAATAACTACAAAAATATTTTAATCATATCCTTATTTCTATGTTTCTTGTGATACGTTTTCTCATTGCTTTCCGTTACTTCTCGTTGAAACGGCATTAAACAAGAAACAACGGGATTTGATTTAGAAATTACGCTTAGGTTTGCAGTGATTGATTAAAGAATTTTGACCTTTACACCTCCAAGTTCCGTGAGAACTGTTCTTGGGTTTTTGTAACGATAAAAAAACAGAGCCAATTTTTCAAAACCCAAAACAAAAAAAAAAACCCTCTTGCTTCTTGTTGCTTCTTGTATTTTACCACCGCCGCCGCCAGCTATGTTCCACTTTTTCCCCCTGAGAAGATTCACAATCTCACAGCAGTTCTCGAGAGCACGTGAAAATTCAGAATTATAAATGCTGATTTTTAGATTTAAGTGGATCTATCTACTTGGAAGATTGGTGTGACATAATCTTCCCATAACCG
The DNA here is from genome assembly GCA_963457665.1 of Thysanoteuthis rhombus. NCBI lineage: Eukaryota > Metazoa > Mollusca > Cephalopoda > Oegopsida > Thysanoteuthidae > Thysanoteuthis > Thysanoteuthis major. The sequence continues at coordinate 53,978,179 of OY735223.1, read as the reverse complement.
TCATCCAAGATGTGGTCCCGTATTCAAATAATCTTAGTTAGTACGGAGGATGACTGATAACTTCGTGGCCTTGAAGTTCATGACTGTTATAAAAACTTGAGATACCACAATCCCAAGGGCTCATCAAACGAATCAGATACTCAAGGACCCCTTCTATAAAGAAAATATCCAAGTGGGTCCTTATTTGTACCATTCAACTTTTAGACAGTAATTAATGAACTGCAATCAATCAATCAATTACATTTACTCGAATAAAGATATGTAGCATAGATCTGTGTGAGCTGTGCAATGGCTGACGATGTTCTTTTGCCACAAGATTCGCTGTGTCAGGTTCGATATGTGGGATTAGATTTAGGATCATTCATTGATCAGAGTAATTGTTACTGATTATCAATGATATCTTTGCTTCACTTGCCGTTGCTTCCTGTTGCTTAGCGTTGTTTCTCGCGACGAGAAGCAAAAGTGAACGTTATTTGAAAACACTTTCTTTTTTTTACCGAGATTTTGATTTCAACTAAAGATTTTAGGGTTAGGGCTTGCACAATTCATAGATTGTATTATTCCATGAATTCTTTCTACGAGTGTCCTTATCTTTGTTGTTTGAATGACAAATGACTTACTCTAGTACTGCATTTCCTTTTCACGCGGATAATTATTGCCATGAAAGGAAGTTTCAAATATATATATATTTTTTTTTGCTCTGAAACATTATTCAAAAGTCACTCGGTTCACACATGGTGATTCTGACCTCTCCGAGGTTCGTAGAAAAATTGTCTTTTTGTCGAATTGGCTTACTTGAAAAAAAAAGAAGCTACGTTTACATTACGTCAAGCCGATACAGATATAAGTAGCCATACAATGCTCATCTTTCCAATGCTGTGTCCGAGGTTTTAATGGTAATTTGACAGCAACGGACGTCTTTGTCCAAGCAGGGTGACCGGTCTCCATTGACCGAGCCGTTGGAAATAAGTAGGAATGATGAGACAAACTGCGCATGCGTGGCAAGAATGGAAACCGGACTCAGGTGTGAGAAGCTGCAGGATAATGAATGGAAGTGACGCTGATTCAGTTTGGGAAACGAAATGTGCGTAACAGATGCGGGCCTGCCGGGCAGTGTGCAGCCGGAGAAAGATTCGCTTCGTGATCAATATCGTTGAAAGAGGTCCATTCATACAACACAAAGATAGCTAGATGATGAAATGACTGAAATAGGTTGATAGGTTGGTTGGTAGAGCGATGGATAGATGTGAACATACTGAAATAGATAGATAGATAGATAGATAGATAGATAGATATGAACAGATTTCAAGCCATCACTGTTCAGGTCACCAAGATAAAGTCTGAAGGTAATAATTGACACTTTCTTTTCTTCTTAGATGTAATCAATCAGAAGATAACACAATACCCAGAAAAGGAAAAAGTTGAAGAAAACGTTGCACAAGGAAATCAAAGCAGAAGAAGTGGTGATACACACACACACACACACACATACACGCAGAAACGACTGTCAGAAGAATTCTAAATGTTATCTTGAGTTTACATATCTGTTTTTCTCTTCGGCAAACGTACTAATTCATTCAATTGTCGTTGGTGATATTTCGGCCTAATTGGTCAACTGAATTAGGAACGTTACACAGTTTCTTGTTGAGAAATGTTTTGTCATTCTCGTAACGTATTTGCTTAGATTTTCTTTTCATGAGCAGGATCCAAGATTGCGTTGTTACCAACAAATGAAGTTTCACCGATCAACTAAAATTAACAATATAAAAGTTAAATTTTGAAAATTTGAATGAAATTTTCTCCGTTTGACTCCAAGAGTAAGACATATCTAAACAAGATTTTTATCATTTAGGAAGTGCGTTTTTATCAGCTGCAAATTTTTCATCTTTCTCTTTTCTTGTTTAACAACGGTTCACCCTGCAAAAATTTTCAAACTATCAAGTCTCAATTAAAGTCATTATCAGTGACATTTGCTCTAATCAGTAGACAACCTTACACATTAACCCAACCCTAAATACTTTAAGTAATAACCTGGCTGTTGCAGAGGCAAACTCCACTCCTATATCTAAATAAATGAAAAATTATGAAGATTAAACTACACTTAGTGAATACGTATGCCAACTCCTGTATTCTGGTGTTTATCAAACTAATCAATCAGAGGATGTAGTGGGTTCGATTCTCAATGAGGGCGCAACTAATTCGGCTTATCATCCCTATTACCTTGGGATAAGGCGTTTGTACAGTACTGCTGTACCCACTGAGCTACTAGAGATCTTACAGCCGGCAAGGGATCAAATTTAACCCTTAAACTCATCGAGTTGGAGTCACACCTTTAGCTTATTTCTTATTTCCAAATTGCATTGATAACTCACTGCCGTAGATTGATGGTCTGGGTTACTTACGATAAAAAGCAACTGAAAACTTAAGATGAAAAAATATTAGTCAAAAATCAACAATCTTTCATCAAACAAATCTGGCTGCTGCCTAGGACACACCATACAATTTCTATTCCGACCAAAGATGATAATTCCAACTTTCGTATTGTATATATAAGCAACTTTTTACTTTAAAAAATCATTTTCACAGTAGATAGATTATATTTACTCAAATACTGATATATAGCACAGATCTGTGTGAGCTGTGCAATGGCTGACGATGTTCCCCTGCTACAAGATTCGCTATGTCAGGTTCAATATTGAACATGTTAATTCCTATGTCATTTCTAGCATTCAGTCTGTTTCGTCTTTCATTTTCTATAAACAGCAATAAAAGGGAAGCCCACTCTCAAAGGCAAGTTGCACAAAAAGAACTTAGTTGTGCTATTTTTAGAAACATGGTATTAATTCATGTTTTCAACTGTAGACCACCAAGCATTATTTGACGGCCACCCAAGGGGCCCAGGCCACAGTTGCGAAATCACGGACCCGAGGAGATCCACGAGGACATTGTGGTTACGCTGAAAAAAGGTGTCTCTCCCTATAGCACAGTTGAATAGTGGGTAGCTGAATTGCAAGATGGGTGATATTGTCGATTTTCTTAATCAGTGCTGACTCTAAAGTTTCTATAGACTGAAACAGAAAATATAAAACTAGAAATTTGCTGCATAATTATTGAGAGTTGAACTGTATCTGGATTTAGTTAGGACTGTATGTACTTTTCAGGAGTAAATTAAACTTTTCTGCACTGCAGACTGGTTTAATTTTGATAATATTCTCACAGAGTAGCCAAGGAAGCAAAGGTGTTTGTCACGAGTGGGATATAGTTGATAAGTAAACTGTGAGTAACTTGTAAGTGTCTAATACACCCAATTCTCTTTCTTAAAAGAGTTAATCTAAAGAATTAAATACTGAGATCCGAGGAAATGATTTTTGTATTTATTCCACAAAAAACTAAAAGAATAATCACCAGATCATGTTGTTTCCTGGCAAATTCGTAGGAAACGCTTCGTGGCAAGATACCGGTCTTCGGCTCTGGGTTTGGGGACCATTGCCTTAGGCCACGAACTTATCAATCATCTCTCGTATCAGTAAAGAAACCATACGTGATGCCAATATGCAACGACTCTCGTAAACACACAATTTTTCAAATATCCGACAGGAAAGAACGATTGATGGTCGCTGCAATACTTAAATCCGGTCACCTACACATTCGTTGTGATGTTAAAAGCAATACGAGTTGGGTGTTGAGAAAAAGAAGGCAAGAGAATTTCTTGATAATTAGAAACCGTCAAATAGAACTGTCAGCAAAAACTGTCAACATGGGTTTCTTCCGTTTTTAAATAGGTCCGGCTGGCTGGCTGGCTAGCTGTGTATGTATGTATCACGTATACAGGTCACACCATGGAGTTAAAGGGTAGAAAGATTCGAGCGTTTACTTATTATGTCTAGAAAAACACTTCCTTTTATTGAAAATTCCTAACTGAATAAGTCTTTCAGTTGGGTATTCAATATGCACAATGAGTTTATGCTAAATTACTCCCTTTGTGTCCAGCAATATTCACGTTAGGTTTTGAAAATTAATTTTTTTTTAGTGATCCATACCCCTCACCCCAGAGGTGAGAGAAATTACTTATCCATTGATCACGCATTCTTTCAATTTTTTAATTGATTACCTCCAATCGCAGCATGCTACCAAAAGACGTTGGTCACGCAACGGTTTCTCTTGAGTGACCAGGCAGACCTGTTTTCATCTACAATGGATCAAATTGCATTTCGCATCAGTTGATATCACTCTCGAGCTGATCTCAATTTAGCAAGATTTTAATTATGATTAGAGCGGAATTTCCCAAACTGGTCTCACGGGGGCCAGCAGTTGGTTGGCTCCGCACAAAAATTGAATCGAAAAGATGCATTCAGATGCTGAAGTTTAATCTGTGAATAAATGTTAATCACAGATGCTGCTAAGATTGGAAGATTGAAATATGTATGCAAATATCGCAGATATCTAACGTTAATCATGATATACATCATTCATAAGCAAATGATTTGCGATATATATATATATATATATATATATATATATATATAAATATATATATATATATATATATAAATATATATATATATATATATGTGTGTGTGTGTGTGCGTGTGTGTGTGTGTGTGTGTGTATAAATCTGAATGTTGAATGTATGGAGTACTTTATGAAACAAACTTTTCACCCATCGGAGATAAAAACATTTTTCAATATTAGAATATCAGTCACTTTCAATTTTTAGAGAGTCTTTTTAAAGATCTCTTAACAGCTTTACTTTATTTTTCAATCAATTGGAAACAAATAGTTTTGATACAGAAACAAACATTGCTAATAAAAACTGCGTGGACAACGTTGCAGGTTTGAATTTTCTGTTCTTATTCTTCTTATGAAGTGTGGAACTTGAATAAATTCTTCTACTACATGTAATAGTGAGCATTTGGCTGGTTATAATGATGCATTGGTATTGAAAAAATCCTTTTTTGATAAATAAGTAATGTCCGTCCTTGTTTTGCTATTGTGTTGCAGCAAACGACCACCATGGAGCTAGTATGGGAAGTTCTAAATCATGCTGTAAATTCTTCAAACCTATGAACTTCAAACTGTTTTTTTTTTCGCTTCATGCAACACTAATTTGATCAGTACTTCCAGAAAACGGAATAATCCCTTAAAGAATTGAACAAAACAAAACTGGAAACATTCAACTATGTTTAAAACGCAATTCACCCGACAGGTGGTACGACGTCTTGGAAATCCAGGCGAAGTCTTTTGATGACCGGATTTATGAATGCTATGAATTTATATACGTAAAGGATTTTGTATAAAAGCCAAGTGGAAAATTTTGCATCACCCTTATATGAAAGAATATATAAATTTGGAAATTAGCATAAGGTCATACATAGCAAAGGAAACTCTTCTGATGACTGAAGATAATGACGATATGAAATTAACTAATTGGTGACCATGGGCAAAATCTATACTTTGTTTAATATTGAAATGTTTTGGGTTTCATGCAGTCATATGTTTTTTGACATTGTGATTTTTATACATTTTATATAAGATAATATCGGACGGCTATATATAGTCGTCGAACAGAATATAAACTCACAGAATCGTAGATATTTTGAGGGATGTATATTTAACTTTATCTCGGTTACGTTGTGCAGATGCCATCACCAGAGGACAGTTGTATTGTTTTACAAGCAGTCATCTGTAGATAAACTTTTTCTGTAAGATGATGGATTATGCTGAAAGCGCAGTTCCAAGAATTTCAGCTTTTTTCAATGGATAAATGTCTTGTAGCCCGTTTGAACAACATTGTTATATTGTTATTATTACTAATGTACCCGTGTCGTAAAATGAATATATATATATATATATATATATATATATATATATATATATATATATATATATATATATATATATATATATATGTCCTTTTGTCTACATACTTGAAAACTTCTATCTGTGCAGCACTAAACCTGTTTTGAAAATCATTTTTTTGTTTTTGGAAAAAAAGCTTTTTTTAAAAAGCTTTTGGGGGGCTTATTTTGATGGTTTCATAAATAACATCAAGATTTTACAGAATTTAGATATTTGCTCATGTTCTTCATTAAATTGTAAATGTTTGTACCGCCTCCACAATGTCCTTTCCTTGTCTGTTAGGCCATTGATAAGAGCTGGAAGTCATAGATCTTATATTTCCAATACTCTCTTCAGTATGCGTGCAGTCCCCAGTAATTCTGTGGTCTGTATAGTCTCAATCCTTCCTCCTATCCTCAGTTCCTCCAATCTCGTTTTCAGTGTCTTCAGTATGGTTCCGAGTGCATCTACTATCACTGGTACTACCCTGACTTTTATGTTCTACAACTTCTTCAGTTCCCTTGCTGGGGCCACGTATTTTCCTACTTTCTCACCTTCTTTCCTATCGACTAAATGATCTTCAGGCACGTATCATTTGATATGCTCTCTCTTTCTTGTCCATGATTACCAGGTCCAGGGTTCTCACTTGGATGGAGTGGCCAGTTCGGATATCAAAGTCCCATGGTAATAAATGGCTTCCATCTTCCATCATAATCTTTTAGTTGCTTTCTATTATAACCTTAATAGGGCCGTCAGTCTACGTTCGCTTGTGTAGAGAGTTTCCAGTATCAGGCCAGGCTAAGTTAAGTTTACTCAATATCTACATAGATAGATAATTGCGTATTAAAGTGCCTGCCGTAAAGTGATGGAAATCTAGTCAGTATTTGCACCCAGGAGCATTGCTACTGTGTCGACCATAAATGAGTGAAGCCTTATCACTCTCTTATAGACAGTTGATTTTCTTCTAAACCACACAGAGCAGCATTACTAGTGGAAGAATATACTATCAAAAGCTGATATCGTCAGGTGTCATTCATGACCAAATTGTGTAGCAATGAAATTCTGTTGCCAAGAATATCTTTTCGTCATAGTATACTCAGGTTTAGACAGCGATATAATCATACTTTTGTAACAGAGTTTCAATGCTGTCGAGTTTGGTCATAAAATAATACCTGATAATATCCGTTTCGATTCTGTCATCTTTGATTTAGAAGAAAATGTACTTTCTTTAAAAAAAATAAAGTGGTAGGGATAAACTAATTCATGGACGATAAGGAAGAAGACGGGAGTCCAAGATATCATAGAAACTAATAAAAAACAAAAATGGCGATAGGAAGGCCATGTTGCAAGAATGGAAGACAACCGATGGACATCACGACTCACAATATGGATCCCCAGAGATCACATGAGAAAATCAGGCCGACAGAACACAAGATGGAGAAAGGAACTAGACAAATTCAGGAAATTCTGGCTCTGCGACGCCCATGATAGAGAATTGTGGCGACTCCTGGGGAAGGTCTATGTCCAACAACGGCAGTTAAAAGACTGATGATGATGACACTTTGCATAGAGTGATTGTTCTAAAGTTGATCTTGAAGACCATTTGTTAATATAGTGAGTATTGTAATACAATTTGTTTGAAGAACGAGTTAGTGATCTTCCTATTCTAATGACAGTGCAGAAATATTTCAACTCGGATTCCACTATCATCATAATTATTCAAACTCCTTTGAAGACAGATGCAGTTTCATATTTTTTTTTCCTTTTTCATTCGCCTGACAATCCTCGACGGTAAGACAGAAAAATAATCTGACTCCACAAGATTGTTCCCTCTGCTTTTCAGCAACAGGTCGCCATTTGTATATGCTCCATTTCCAGTTCCACTTCAATCCATGACTTGGCAGATCACCTGGGTTCTATGCAGGGTACATCCCTTTCGTGCCGTTTTTCAAAAAGGTAGAAGTTATATGGCGATGCCAGTCCCTTCTCCAAGTAATACGCAGCAAGATACAATGGGTTACGTGGTATCAGCAGCATGGGATAATCCTGATCTGATCATTATAAGAAGTGGAACCAGTGGTCTTGGGGGCTCCAATCCTGGTTTGAAATCAGAGTTGTCCGTCACCCGGACTGCTTGCCAACCAAAGACTAAGAACCAAGTCAAGCTCACTATTTACGCATAATTTGAGATAGATCATGGCTAGAAAGCCTGGTCTTCTCTGCTATAGCTGGGGGTATGCACACCAAGGGCATTAGTACAAAGTGGACTACTGTTGTCTCAGCTAGAATCTGAACTTGGTTCGCCGACTCCATTTTCTACGATGATAAACGTTAGACCAACCGTGACTCAACCCAGGACTTCGTTTACAGTGAATGAAGATTAACTCTAATGTGTACCATAGAAGGTCAAGCCATGTTGTTGATTATATTACAGTGTGATTTTCTCATGGTATCTAAATATTGTAGTTATTTGCTCTGGGGTCTGTGTATTGTTGTACAATAAAGTCATCATCACCATCATCAGCAAGGACTATATGTTGGACGTAGGCCTTTCCAATAGTCTGCCTGTTTTTTCGTTCAGGTGTCACAGTGCTGAAACATTCAGGTCATATCATCATAGCATCTTACTTATCACCGGCCACGATTTCACCTATGATTTCGGAGGAACCATGTTTTGAGACGTAATGTACAGCGATTGTCTGATATCCTTGCAGCATGGCCTGCCCATTGTCCTATGATGAAAGTATGTGCACACTTTTGAGTTCGACGTAATGAATCAATATTTTTCAATAAAAACTCAGTAAGTTATCAATAGAATTTGAATCTTTTGTGCAGACATTAATTTCCTTTGCGTGCCGTCTGTAAAACGTGCGTGCGCACACAACTTTGAAGGAACTATGTCCGGAGGTGACTATTGGGAAGATGCACTGAGATGATATGAGCGAAGGTAAATAAATGTTCGGCTGTCTTGGTTGATGAATCAAGATTTATTGTTCGTTTATATTAGCCCTTGTTCCTCTATTGTCAGCATTGTAATTTGCTCGAAACAATGGACTGCCTACTGGGTGGTTTTCTTCCCCATTCTTTTGTTGGTGTCTTGCCAATATTCGTATTTATGCCAAATTTATTCCATCTTCACGTGTTTTTCGACGAGAATCTCTTTCGCGTGATTGACAGAAAGAATTCTCGAAACCTGAAGCCTTTATTTCCGTTCGTGTTACAAGAGTCAGTGCTAGCGGAGATACTGGCTGAAGTAGCATATTGGTCGTCAACACAGGAAACGGAATCGGCGAACTGAGTTCGAATTCCGGCTGAGGCTGTTTACGTTGGCTTAGCACTAATAGCTCTTAGGGAAAGGCATAAACCAACAGTACTCCTTGCTGTATCCTCTAATCATTTACAGGCGAAACGTTGGGTATCAGTCTGGAAAAAGAATCAGCAAATGAAGATCATATTTTGTTTGAGGTCTGTGATCATCATCATCACCATCATCATTTTAATGCCCTCCATTGGACATAGACTTTCAGTAAGATTTGCCAGACCCCTCCATCGTGGACGTCACGGATCCAGTAGTGTCCAAATCGTCTGTCCACTTTATTTTCTTTTGGCCTCAATTTCGCGTATGATCTCCAGGAATCCACGTTGTGAGTCGTGCTGTATAGCGGTTATCTGACATTGTTAGCCTTTTGCTATTTGTTTTTTTTCTTCTAATGCTATGAAAATTCAGATAACCATTTTTTTTCTCTTATAAAATGTGCTGTCTTATCAGGATGTATGAATGCTGCTTATAATGGCTTGCCTGAGAGGAGGAGGCGGAATTCGATGCTGTAAAGCATTCAGACGACGAAAAAACTGGACTAGAATTATTTGTTTCTGTCCCAGCATTTTTTTCCACTTTTTTTTTTACTTGGCTGCAGTTCATATAAACTAGGAAAATTTCCCTAAATTCTTGCAGTAATAGGCAATCATTCAAATGGTCAGGGGCGATGTACCATCTATCCATCTATCTATCTATCGATCTATCTATCTATCCATTTCAAGATCTTCATATCTATCTATCAATCCGTCTCACTCTGTTAATATTCATCTATCAATCTATCTCATTCTGTTAATATTTATCTACCAATCCATCTAATTTTGTTTATATCTATCTTAGTCTGTTCATATCTATCTACCTATCTATCTATCCATTTCAAGATCTTCATATCTATTTATCAATCTATTTCACTCTATAAATATTTATCTCTCAATCTATCTCATTCTGTAAATTTTCATCTACCTATCTATCTAATTCTGTTTATATCTATCTATCTATCTATCTATCTATCTATCTATCTATCTCTGTATTTATACATTCTGTTCATATCTATCTGCCTAATCATGTTCATATATATCTATTTACCTATCTATTTCACTCTGTTCATATCCATCTATTTATTGATTTATCTAATTCTGTTCAATTCTATCTACGCATCTCATTCTGCTGATATCTATGTATCTACCTATCTATACAATTCTGTTCATATCTATGTATGTATGTATGTATGTATGTATGTATGTATCTATCTATCTATCTATCTATCTATCTATCTATCTTAATGAAAAATGTTTTCAATACATGAAATATACAGTATCATTTTTGTAATTACTATAATTTCTACCAACTTTTCTAGTGCCTGCTCAGGACACCACAAGAAGAGACTCCTATATCCCAAGCTGATATTCACGATGGACGTAAGTAGATTTGAAAAAAAGTACGTGTCATATGGCACAGTATATATATGTATATATATGTAATAAAATGATGGATTTGCTACACAACCATGTTTATGTTTCTGCCCTTTTGGAGTTTCTTCCAGTGAATGATTCAATTTATTCAGATCCCTGTTCAGGACGTTACTAGGGGCATGTCTATTTTTCGGTGTGAGAAAATCTATCTTATTCTATTTCTATTTATTTTTTTCCTCGTTTAGTTGTTGATCTCTGTTTTTTATTCTATCTTCTATAAAAATGGATTCCTGGCTAGTTCTTACAAATTACTTGGAATGTTTCAGACACTTTTTTTCATCAATGTGTTGTCAATCTATTAGCTTCTGTGGTGGGTTTCGTTTCAGGAGATACATTTCCCTACTACTACTACTACTACTACTACTACTACTATACACACACACACACACACACATATTCTTTTCTTTTGGCTGGAACAAAACTGGTCTAGTGATTCATTCCATTTGATGGATAGCTCGAATGGTGTTTACTTGTATTGCATGTAGCAACTAGGTCTTTATCCAGCCTGAGCCACCAGAAAAGACAATTCTGTTCAATCATCAAACACCCGTCTTCCCAGCACGTTATTCGTCTTCCTTCCCGGTAAAGAACGCAGCAGATGTATTATTGGTAATTTCATCACGTGGAGATGTCACAATATACGTTTCTTATTTGCTGTTTTATGCATATATGGAATAAATAGACATCACAATGGCGTGCTCACGCTTTTGTTCCGTGCATTTGCGCGTGAACATAGACAGTAGTCAAGGGTCTGCCCAACAGAATACAGCATGTTCGAGTAGTCACGAAAGTTTGAGGCTACCTCCGTCCCATAATATTTGTTACATTTATTTATGTACTTATATATGCCGGTGTGACAACTATCATGGGACAGAGGAAGTATTTTTTTTCTCTCGATGAAAGATTTCAAATGGAAATACGTTTTTATTATGCATGAAAAATAAGGTAGCTCTCAGGGCCAACATTTTCATCAGGGTTAATGCTAAATAATTCCACCCTAGCGTGACATTTATCAATTGTGTGCAAAAGTTTTCAGCGGTTCCTTTTTTAAAACTACAGACTAAATACACTGGTGTGAAACGAGTTTGTGTTCTGTATTCTGTGCACCATTATCTACTGTTGAGAAAAATCACAGTCCGTTCCTCTCTATCTATTTATCGATCAATATATCTATCTACCTTAGAAACTGTTAACCAAAAGTGTCATCAAAACAGTCAACACGGGTGTTTCCAGTTTTTGAGCTGGTCCGGCTGGCTAGCTATGTATGTATACATGCATTCATGTATGTATTGCGTGCATAGGCAACTCCAATGAGGCTAGAAAATTTAACATTTGCTCGTTGTCATATTTTGAAAATTCCCCACGCAAAATAGATTTTAGTGGTGTGTCAATTTACATAACCAGTTTATGCCAGGTTGATCTCTAAATTTGGTCCGGTAGTATTCCTGTTTATTTTAGAAAAACTTTTTTTGTGATCACTGACCAACAAAAGACAAGAATAGCAATTTATTCCCAACCCCAACACGGCATGCTGCTAAGAGATATTAACGTGACTCTTTATATTGTAAAACTAACCATATCCATCCATCTATCCATCTATCTATCTATCTATGTCAAGTTGTTCATATTTATCCATCTTTCTATGTATCTATCCCGGTCTGTTCATATCTATCTATCTATCTATCTATCTAATACTAAAAGTCTGATTCCGTTTATCTGTGTGTAACCTTCAAGTAGTCGAAATCGTTATTTGCAGCCAGAGAGCCTGAATTAAGTTTCCCTAAAAAAACAAAAAACAATTGCAATTTCTTATTTGGGCAAAAGGCTTTATTTAGGCCTTTCATAAGACCTACCTGAAAATCCTGTGCTAAGGCTGGGTTCTCAACTAGTTGCAACCATTGAGTTTAGCTTTGTACATTAACATCTACCAGTGCCGTTCAAATGACAGATGCTGTGAGACTGCTGTAAGTCGAACATTAATATTCTAGCATTTATGGTGATGGCGATATTGATGGGATTTACGTATAACTCATCAACAACACTCTGCTTTTATTGTCGGACGAGTGGACAAAAAACAAAACAAAACTAAACAAAAACAAAACAGCATGAAATGATTGGGTAAGGGAAATACAAATAAAAGAAAACCGGTCTGGTTTGTCACTCAATAGAAACCGTCACTTGACGAACCTCTTTTGGCAGCATGCTGCATCAGGGACGTTCAATTAAAAAATTGAAAAAAATAAAATACAAAAGGGCTTGATCGATGAATAATTTACTTCTCTTGCCTTCTATCGGGCTGTGAAGTTTAAATAAAAAATCAAAAATTAAAAAAAAAACAAAGCAAGGGATCTATGTAGCATAAATCTATATTGCAAATTGAGCCCCTACTAAAAAACCTATTAAAGGGGCTGGGGTGATTATAAAAAACAAATAAAACCTTTTTTTTTACAATAAGTAAATGTTCAAATTTTCAGCCCTTTCGGTCTATTTGTGCAGCCTGGATGCGTGATACATACATGGGTAGCCTGCCAGCCATACCCACTTGAAAACTGAAGAGACCTATGTTGACAGTTTTGGTCACAGTTTCGATTGACGGTTTCTAAAGAGGAAGTGGGGATGATAGTCAAGAATGAAGAATAGAGGGACGACGACCGAAAATGAAATAAAATAAAATGAAATAAAATAAAATGAAATAAAATAAAATGAAATAAAATACCAAAGACAAGAAAGAGAAGTGTCGATAGCACATTGAAGCACAAAGAATAAAAAGATATGTATGTATGTATGTATTTATGTATGTATGTATTTATGGATATATTGAACGGGAAGTGACGTTCTACTTTAGCATATTATGTTAGATTGGGATCTCATTTAAAGTGATATGTTTTGAGAAAAGAAAATTAAATGTATTGTGAATGGAACCATCTCTAAAACCCTTAATTCTTCTCAAAATATTTTCCTTTAAAACCTCCCTTACATACACTATATAGCGACAGACAGACATATAGTGTAGCATCTCACACTTATCTTGCAATGATTAAAGACCAAATGATTGGGCGAGGATTTTATAGCACCAATTCCGGAGAGAGTGTAGATATCTTGAAAATCAACATTCGAAATTCCAGATTCTACCTGGATTTAAACTCCCAACATTGGCACTGGTGGTAAATACCGAACAATCTTGGGCATTTCAACCTTATACCTTTTTACACACACACACCCACGCACCATGTGTTCCCTTAATTATATGTGCATGTTGACATGTAGTTGAAGACTTTTCAACGGAAAATTTACGAGCAATTTTCGCAGTGAATTAAGATCTATGTATTTCAAAAATAAAATTTAAGCACCGAGAGGGTATGGTGAATTATGATTTTCTCTGGGTTTCTTTCGAAGATTAGTTTCTGCTTAATTCCGATATAAATATTTTGCTGACATTTACAATTTAAAATTCTTGCAATTCAATCCGCTCGTAAATTTCAATAACTAACTGAATGAAATGCTCTTCTTTCATATATAATTGCTATAAAACATAATCTTGAACACACACACACACACACACACACACACACATATATATATATGTGTGTGTGTGTGTGTGTGTGTTCAAGATACACGAACAAATTGCGTTAATCGTGCAATAGAAATTGCCACGTGACGAATGTCTTTTGACGGTATTCGCCACGTGATTGTGTGAATAATGAGATATATATATATATATAATTTTTTTTTTGGTTGTATATCCATTTCTTAATAATACAATTACAATGGTAAGTGCAGCTCTACGTTGAAGTGGCTACAATATCAGGTTTGATTCTTGCAACAGCCCTGTTTTCTTTAATTGTTTATTCTATTTACGTTGTTTAGGTCAAATGATACATTCACTGAGAAATAATGGGAGATCATTTCAATTAGAGTTTCAGTATAATATAATGCGATTTATGATCATTCTGTCGGATCATATATCCATTTCTCAATAATATAATTTATCTGCGTTGAAAGAAACAAAGTGAGCAAATATAGACCCTAAATCAACAAAATGAGAATTTGGAGCTAAAACAGTTATTTATGCCTTTGCATTTCTAGTAGCTGTTATATATATATATATATATATATATATATATATATATATATATATATATATATATATATATATATATATATATATATTCTCTGCTAGTCTCTCTCTGATGCCTCAGTGGACGGTAAATTTTGTCATTCTGGCAGTGATTACTTCGTTTGATGTGATTTTCGTGCCTGGACAATGTATACTATTTTCTGACTGCGCTTATGTGAAAGTGAGGAAAATGAAAATCAAAAACCAAGCAATGCTCAACGAATCGAACGAAATTGGTCTTCACATGAACTTCAGTAAAACAAATGTCATGTATAACGAACAAAAGTCCAAATTGAAAACGTTGACCTGAAAAAAGTAGAAATCAACATCAACCAAGGGTAATGAATCTCAAAGGAGAAGAAATCAAGCGAAGAATTACTCTAGGATGGGAAGCTTTCGGTGAGCAGACTCAATCCTACTAGTCTTAAAAGGAAGAGTCAACAACCAATGCATCCTCCCTATAGAGCGGAAACGTGGAACCTAACCGAGAGATTGAGCCTTAAACTGAGAACCATGCAACATACACGAGAGAGAATCATGCTCAATCTCACATGGAGGGATCACAGAACAGCACAGTATACCAGAGTGAAAACAGGACTCAAAGATATCATATAATCCATTAGAAAACTCGAATTGCAATGGGCTGGTCACGAGGAAAGAATATCAGACAACCATTGGATTCATAACATGGATCCCCAGATATCATATGCGATATTGTGAATAAAATCGCGTGACGAACTAGACAAGTTCGGATAGAATTGGCCCTGTGACGCCCATGATAAGGAGGTTTGGTGAATCTCGGGGTAGTACTATAATGAAACAACGCACACCTAGAAGGCTGCTGCTGAACTCCTTCGTACTTTGCTTTTGTGACCAGGACAGTGACATTCTTATGTAGTTGTTTTTCTTACTTTATCTGATTGAAATGTGCCAACTGCCATAATATGTTGGTCACGTGACGGTTTCTATTGAATCTTTTATTTCTTTTGTCTATATTTTCATTTTGTTATTGTTTGAGGTCTTTTCCACCAAGAGGTAACATCCATAATTTTTAAGTACGGAAGCCTAAAGAAAGAAAACAAATTGTATTGCCTTTTCTTCATTTCGCTGAAAAAGAATCCAAAATTGAGTCATTTTTGTTAGTTTCTACCATGGAAACAAAAGTATTATCCCCAACCTAACTAAACCTAACTAATCTCCAGGAGGACTAGAAAAATGAACTGAACCTTTCAATTTTCACTGGTTATGCAAATTTTAGTCTGATTGGGACTAACGGAAAAGATCCAAAATAGTATGCCCTACATTGCTAAACATCATCATCATTATCATCATCATCACCATCAGTCTTTTAACGTCCGCTGTTGAACATAGACCTTCCTCAGGATCCGCCACATTTCTTTATCAGAGACAGTATTTTCGGAATTTGTCTAGTTCATCTCTCCATCTTGTATTTTGTCTGCCTCAGTTTTGCATATAATCTCTGGGGATCCATGTTGTGAGTCGTGATGTCCATCGGTTGACTTTTATTCTTGCAACATGACCAGCCCATTGCGATTTGAGTTTTTTAATGGATTCTACGATGTCTCAGAATTCCGTTTTCTTCCTTATATACTGTGCTGTCTTGTGATAAGTGACTATCGAGAGGATGCTATGGTTTTATACCCTTCTTTTTAGGATTATTGGGATCGTCTTGTTTTCGAAGTTTGAGCTTGCTTTGCCGAAGGCTGGCCATCATAGGGTGATTCTCCGCTTAGTTTCTTCTTTTGTGGGATTCATAGAGATTCGTTGTCCTAAGTAGATGTACTGGTCTACTTTCCCAAATTTTGCTTCTTCTGGACGGATGGAAAAGTACCCAAATGCAGTCAGCAGTAAGATACTATTGTGATTATTGTTCTATTTTTTCCTTTATTTCAAGAATTTGCTGGGTCACAATTGGAAACCATCAACCTAAACTGTCACAAAAACTATCAACATAGGTTTCTTCAGTTTTTAACAGGTTTGACTGGTTGGTTGGCAGGCTGAGTATTTACGTATCGCGCTTGATGGAGCTGATGGAGCTGGAGGACCGAGAATTCAAGCATGGAGAGACAAGCTTGACTAATTCAGAAAGTACTGGATCCGCTACGCCCATGATAGAGAAATGTGGTGAATTCTGGGGAAGGTATATGTTCAACGACGGATTTTGAAAGACTGAAGCTGATGTTTACAAAAAATGCTCTTTTTGTTTTTATTTTTTAATCCTCTTCAATAGGTTTTTAGTGGGGATTCAATATGCAATGTAAGTTTATGCTAAATTGATCCTTGGTTATGATTCGTCAGCAATCACGAAATTTTTCATGAAAATACCCACGATCACCGTCCAACAAAAGGCGTAAAGTAACTTATTCCCTGATCGCTTTTTTCCGATTTTTTATCTGATCAACTACAACATAACATGCTAACAAAAGACATTGGTGCCATGGCAGTTTCCATTGACTGACTAAGTAGACTTGTATCTTCATTGATTAAAGAGAATGAAAGTTTTGATGTATTTTTTTTAACGAGTCCGACCTG
The DNA here is from genome assembly GCA_963457665.1 of Thysanoteuthis rhombus. Taxonomy (NCBI): domain Eukaryota; kingdom Metazoa; phylum Mollusca; class Cephalopoda; order Oegopsida; family Thysanoteuthidae; genus Thysanoteuthis; species Thysanoteuthis major. The sequence goes on along the minus strand of OY735223.1, from coordinate 53,960,883 downwards.
TGGTGATATCGACGGTAGCATAAGTAGTTATTTTTCTTTTCAGGTATTTATCAAGCTTCGCTTTGTCAAGCACAGCGGTTCACAAATTTTTCCCCTTTCAGACTTCTTAATGTTCTCAAAATATACGTGCAGACCCCAACCGAGATTTTATGTTAATCAGGTGATGATTGTAAAAATGAGCCATCACAAGTTTTCCGAAACTGAATATATTTTGAAAAATATTCACATTCCAAAAGGGAAGGGAAATGAAAGAAAAATCAATTGAAAGAATGACAGTATTACATGTTTTTTTTTTACAAATCTCTTTGAAGTCTGGTTTAATGGTAGACAGCTGGATTCTGATTTCTGTCTCAGCATGCAGTCAATTTCGATGATTAGTTTTTATTGTGGTGTATGAAAGAAATCTACTTCACATAAATACGTAATTAGAAAGGGGAGAAGTACTTTACTCGCCTTTTCTGGTAGCTGTGGATATTCTTCTTTCGAAGTGCGCCCAAATTCTGAAAATGCCAGTCTTTCAAACGCTGCTTTTAAAGAGGAATCAAAAGTGATGCCCATAAATTTTGCATCTTCCTCTGCATTTACATTCGCCAGTCTTCCTTCAACGTTGTATGGATTTTTAATCCAAGCATGGTTTAAAACATTGAATTTCATTAAAAGCACCGAAAGATCATTTGCACTGATGTCATCTTCGCCGGAAATGTCTTCAAAATCATAGATACAGATAAACTTATGGTTTTTATGCAATTTTTCCAAAATTTCAATTCCCTTTTAAAGGCACAGATTTTATCATTCGCTGCAAAAATGTTACTTGCTTATTTTGTCGTAAACTTAATTCATTTTAAAAGAAATTCTAGCTAAATAACCAAATCTGATCTTGTCAATTGATTGTACTTTGGCCCAGCAATCGGAATACTTATTTCGCAACTTCTGTATTCAATATCTACTGATTTGACATTATATCTAGTTCCCAAGACCCAGCCTTACGGTATACCTAGTTCCCAAAATACTTGGTATGCAGCAGATGGGCTTTTCGAGTGATTCTTATTGCAATCATCATCATCATCATCATCATCATCATCATCATCATCATCATCATCATCATCAGTCTTTTAACGTCTGTCGTAGGACACAGACCTTCCTCAAGGCTCGTCACACCTCTCTATCGTTTTCGAATTGGTCAAGTTTGTCTCTCCTTCTTGTATTCTGACAGCCTCGGTTGCGCATGTTATCTCTGGGGATCCATGTTGTGAGTTGCGATGTTCAGCGGTTGTCTATCATTCTTGCATCATGACCAGCCCATTGCCCCTTGAGTTTTCTAATGGATTCTATGATGTCTCAGATTCATGTTTTACCTAATATATTGTGCTTGTCTTATGATTTCTCCCTGTGACGATGAGCATGATTCTTTCATGTGCAAGTAGCATGGTTCTCAGTTTGAGGAAAAGTCTCTTTGTTAGGTTGCATGTTTCAGCTCCATAAGTAACTATCGTGAGGGTTCATTGGTTATATACCCTTCTTTTTCAGACTGATATGATCTTCTTGTTTCTGAAAGTTGGGTTTGCTCTTCCACAAGCTTGCCATTCTAGAGTGATTCTTCGCTTGTGATTCCATTACAGAATATCAAAAAGACGCTTGTTCGATTGTCAAGTAGGAACGAAATTAACACACGTCACTGCCTCATCAAACGCGCTTTTTGAACAAACTGGCATTTTTAACGGCAAAATAATTCTACAGTTTGGTGCCAGTGCTTTAATCTGTCTCAAAGCAGCAGCTATTTTACCCTCCTCATTCTCTGTACCGTCAATACATGCAACAGCATAGTTGTTCCACGATAAACAGTTGGCTTTCAAGAAGTTTTTCGGCAATTTGAATATTTCTGCATCACTCATGCAGCTTGGCAAATACTCACATAAGAACAAGTCTTCTTCAATTGTTCGTTTTGGTTTCGATATTTGACAACGATAAGCAAAACAGCAAGTCCGGTAACATCGACATCTATTTGTATAGCAAATGAACAATTCTGAAGACGAGTTATCGACTCTCTCCTAATATTAGATGATGAATACTTAATACATCGAGTAGGTGTATCGCTAAGAATTGGAATTGTCATGATTTCTTCAACTGACATACCCAACAGGCATCCACATGTATCTACAGCGGAAGGCTTTACAAGTGTCTCATCTGTTTTGCTTCTCCGGTTAACGCAATGCGATTACTTGAATAACGCTATAAGAAGCTTCTGTAGCTTTATATAAATGTTGTGTGAAAGGTTGTAATGAATGATTTCTGCCTCTCATTAAATTAATCACGCTTACATTTATAAATCATTTTCCTTTACCATCTTGATCCGAGTAATTAGCCTTGTAATGACATTGCAACCTAAATGGAATAATAGCACCGTCAACCGAACTGTCACTAAAACTGCCGACACAGGTTTCTCCAGTTTGTAAGTTGGTCCGTCTATCTGGCTCGCTATGAATTTATCAAGTGCTGTAGCAGCATCAATGGAGCTAGACGGCTGAAAATTTTCTCCGTATTATGTCTGCAAAAAACAAAACAAAATATTTTTTTTTGAATTTTTGACAATTCCTCCTAAGTAGGTTTTTAGAGGAAGGTCAAATTCATATTGTAAGTTTTTATTACTTTGTGTCCAGCAGCATTAATGCTTGTTTTTTTTTTGTTGCATTTGTTTTTTTGTGGGGGGGGGGGATTTGAACTTTTTAGTGATTGCTATGCAACAAAAGGCAAGAGAAGTAACTTTTCCATTGATCACCACTTTTTCGATTTTTTTAATTGATCATGCTGTCAAATGACGAAGGTCATGTGGCAGTCTCTACTGGATGAGTAACTAGACATTTTTGATAATGTTTTGCTGCATAATACATAATAAGTCGAATCATTAACAGCTATAAATATAATGGAGGAGATATTCATTAAGAAGTTTGCATCTTTGTTGACAACCTCATCTAGTTTCTTTGAATACGAATTATTCGTTTTCTTTAGAACATTATCAGAGTCTGACAAGCCAGTTTCAATTGTAGCCTCGAATGCAGTCGTAAGGTTGAGGCAATTGTTCTTTGGCTTTCTTTTAAGTAGAAGATACATCTTCAAACATAATTTGTTTGAACAAAAAATGAAGTTTGTCGACAATCATGAATCAAATTAAATTCTTCAACAAGGAAACGTTCTATGTCAGCAGTTTACTCCCTCCCTTTTTCCCCTCTTTCTATTTTGGTTTCCACCTTACGGAAGATTACCGTTCTTCTTCCCGTCCTTCTCCCCTTTCCTTCCTAATAGTCCTCCCTTTACTATTTTGGTCGATATTATCTTTTCCCTACCTTTCTTTTCTCTTTCCTCCCTTCCTTCCTTTGTATGTTTGGCTTTTTCTACTCCATACTATATTACTTCATCTTTTCATTCCTTCCATATCTCCTTCCCACCTTCCAGACTATTTTCCTTCACCCTTTCCTTCCTTATATCTTTCTTCTCTTGCCCTTCCACTCCTTCTTTCCGTTCCTTCTCTTCCTCCCTTCTAAGTCACTTTTCTTCTTTCTTCGTTCCTTGCTAACACATCGTAGCCACATCTTAACACTCTCCTTCCATACATCTTGTCTCATGATGCGATTCCTGGCCTTTAGAAAACAAATTCCTTCCGGCCACTTCATGTCTTAATCCTCCTGAAGGAATGATGAATACATCCAAGAAATCCTTAGAAGATTTTGTGATTCAAGCCGAACATGGCGTCCCTCCGAAAAGTACAGATGCCAGTTAAGGTCAGCGAGGATTTTCAACTCCTTGGACCGAATTCTTCCTATTGTGTATCGTTATTCTAGTTTTATATATAACTACGTACCCGGCGTTGCCCGGAGAAAGAATGCAATCTAACAACTCTGGAAAGTAAATGATATTTTATAAAGATTTCATAGAATCAAATAAAGTGGGTGGCGCTCTCTCACTCCGTGGTCGAGCCGGCACAGCTTCCGCTCTTGCGTGCTGTAGGTACATAGAGACCTGCTGATTTCGAATATGCCATTGTTTTTACTCTGTGATGCTCGGCTTACAAGAGTACAAACATACACGCATACTTTACAATATGGGAAACTTTTTTACTGTTCACAGTTGTGAGTAAACACTCCTAATTGGAAATAAAGAATACGCTCTGAGCGAGACTAGAACTTCAATTCGTTTTTCCTTTTGAAGCCAACCCATATATAACAATTGCTCTATCAATTGAGCTCCTGGAGGTCTTACGGCTCGCAGTAGATCATATCGAATCTTTCAATCTATGCTTCATTTCCCTCGATCGCTCGCTGCTATATATACACACACACACACACAAATATATATATATATATATATATATATTACTTTTTTTGCATTCATTAGTTGTATTATCTAAGCAAAGCAAGTGAAGCTTAGGTATAGATAAAATTCTATACCTTCTTATATTCTGAGCGAACTGAGCGAAGTCAGTGGATGTTAGGCATCGATAGAAGCCTATACTTCTCTATATGAAAATGGGATCCATTGCTAGTCTATAGAAACCTATATCGTAGAACTGAAATTCAGAAAAACGTTTGTGCAAATATAGCACAACCCAACGAATGTCATAGGCCACATAAAATACAGGATTCTCCTTTGTTTTATATATATATATATATATATATATATATATATATATATATATATATATTCAAAATCATAAACATTGAATACATTTCATGACCCTTACAGCGGCAGCAGTGAAAACATTATTTTAGAAGCGCATACTATTTTGAAAGAAAAATTAAATAAGCAATAAAAATACATAGCGTATATTCGTACGGTATCGGATTTCAATGAAATGTAGCTATTCGTCTGGACAACATGCGCACCTCTAATGTGGATGTGTCACAACAGTTTTTTTTATCCATTATGGTTCCAGTGACGGAAATATATATACAGCTTTCTGTCTATGAATTTTAAATTTCAAAAAATATTTTTACTGCCATTGATAATGGCGTCATTATTGATTTTAGCTGGATATAGGAAACGTCAAATTTATCCCAGTTGAAATATCACGTTATAATTAATGAAAATACGTTTTTCTTTTCGTTTAAGGAAAAGTTCGGCCTGATTTACTTTTAGGAAAACACTAAGAATATCGAGAAATGTTTTTTGAAAAAAAAAGAAAAAAAATTACCGCGTTTTTAAAATCAGGAATTGATTTCACGTTGAAAATTTTTGTCCAAAGTTGTTCAAGCTTACAACAGTTAATATATTTTTGTTATATGAAGTTGCTACTTGATAACGCCTGACAATGATTGCTTTGAGTCCATTTGTAAATAACCATTTAATAATCCGGTCTATTGACATCGTTGGATTAATAGCCAACTCTCGGAAACGTCCAGTGATTGTTGTGTGTAAATTTGTTCAAATACCTCATATACGCATGTGCATCCGGAAACGCGCATGATCGGCAGATGAAAAAAATGCCTACCACCACGAACATTTGAAAAAAAAACGATATGAATTGAAAGTCAAGTGTGAAACTCATAACCAATCAATTTTAGAGTAATTATCTTTGACGGTAGAAAATTATCAGCTAAAAAGTATTTGTGCAGACAATATAAAACTGGTGATAATCGTAAAGTATAAACTTATTAACACTCACTAATCAGTGAACCATGAGAATTAGACTCAAGAAAATTTTGCCGAATTCTCACAAAAATCCTAAAACTGTACCAAAAGATAATAATGATGATGATATATTAAGATAAGTGCCCGGAGATCAGTTGAAATTTAAATCAATTCTGCGGATTATTTCTTTTTTAAATTTGTCTTGAATTGGAACAAATACAGCTTATATCGTTTTTTTTTTAAATCGTTGTTTGTTTTGAAATTAAAATTGAGTGCACACTTTTAAGTTTTACCAAAACAATATCTGCGTAAATGGCTTAAAAAAAATGTTATTAAATTAATAATGTGCGTGTCTCATGCATGCTTCTGAAACATTGTTATTTGGAAAGAACGGTGTTATATTTATCGACAAATATAAAGTTTGACAAATTTTGATGGGAATTTTTTTAAAGAAAAATTTAAATAGTTAAAATTTTTTACTCCATTATGTACGGTTTCTGGTTAATATTTAACCAATATCCAGTCAATTGACCATTGAATTGACTAATTTGCTTTGAAACAAATTTCTATGAACTTAATTCTATTTCTGGAAGTTTCGTTTCAAGTCAATATGACTTTTGAACATTTTATATTACATATGCACTAAAGGATGAAACTATTTTAGTGTCTGTTAGAGGCAACAGACAGTAAGAGCTGTTTCAGTACAATGTACGAAAGATGATGACGATCGGAAATTGTACAGATCCACACCTACGCTCACTGGATGTTAAAATCAGCGTACAAATAAGAAATAATTAGAACATCTGCAAGAGTCAGATAGGACCCAAAATGGAATACTGCTCGAACTTTTGGCCAAGTTCCACCAAGCAGGTATTATCTAGCCTCGACAATGTATAGAATTGAGTGCAACGATTACTTGGTGATGAGCTATTCTCTTCTCGCCAACCACTCTCCTATCAATGAGATGTAGCGAGCCTGGCACTTCTCTATCGCTATTTTCATGGAAAGTGTTCAGAGGAGCATCATCACCTAATTCAATTAGTAAGAGATTTTCCAGTCAAAACATAATTTGTTATCTATAGAGAATTATATCCACACTTTCTGACCATTCCAAGCACCCGTTGCAATATCCACTGAAATAGCTTCTTCCCTCAAACTGCTGTTTCGTGGAACACAGTTCCCCCGGAGTGCTTCCCTACTGGATATAATATCCATCTTTTCAAATCCACGGTCAATCATTGTCTTGTGAACCTGAAATTACTTTAGCCCTAGACTGAGATTGTCCCTTGGCTTTGTATCGGTTGACTGAGTGAAAAAAGATGAAGAAAAAAAAAAAAGACAATTGATGAAAGGAAAACAGATTTGGGATTAGATGCTACTATCAACTGCAACCATTATATATATATATTATATAATACCGTATTAATATAGATATGAATAATTGATTAATAAAAAAGGAATACCATTTATAAATCAAGTACACGTGCAGTTTAACTGGTGTTTGTTAGTGGTCAAGTTGAATCCCTCTGTTCTCTTTTGTGCATTCGTAGTCATTTTCGACAATGGTTAAAAGTCATGTGGACACAAAACGATGTCTTTCTTAGCAAATGATATTGATTCATTTTGAAGTCTTATCACAATAGTTAAGGTAATTGCTTTGTGTCAGATTTTCTTTTTTGAAAAGATTCGAATAAGGAGATAAAGCTGAATATCTCATCAAAGATGGTTATCCTTCCCTTTTTCAATCCCTGAGCATTTTTTTTCACAGTGAATGATATTTAGTTGATCATTGCTGTATTTTTAGAACCTTTTTCTTATGCTGTGAAAATTGGAAAAAAAATTTCAAGCTATGTTTTCAAACAAATACAATTTGGTTTGGGTATGAACAAGTCATTTATTACCTTATAAAATACACGTTAAAAGAGTAACCCAACAGACCTGGCTTCAATGCACTCAGTAAATCATTTGTATCAAATATTGTAGAAGAGGAATCTGTCAAAAGATATCTTGTGAACTTGCTAAGCGACTCACGGGGTATGCAGTTGATTGTGTTAAACCGTATTAAATGTCGTCTCTTGCCAGAATATTTTCACTAGGCAAACTTACAAGCACAAGTTCAACTGCTTGTCTAGTTAATTAGTTCTAATATTATTTTTATTCATTTTCATTAAATGAAGCCTCGAAAACCTTTATTCATATCTGACCAAGTGTACCTTTCACGGGAGAAATACTTGTCAAAAATCAAGACTGTTGACAATGCATCATCTAATGAGAAAATAAATCAAAATAATATCACTAATTGAGAGAGTATTGTCTGTTTGTTTGTCCTCCCTTCACCTTCAAACTAAAAGTGTGTATATAGAAAAATGCTTATCCGATGCTAGAAGATAAAGTGAATATAGACCGAGGTTGGCAAAACTTGCTTAATGTAAGAGCCGCTTACAATGAACGTCAGGTGTTTAAGAGCCACCATTCTTTCCCTTAGCACTGAAGAACAATGCCACACTCAAATCTAGTATTATGATTGGAATTTCAGTTCTTAAATATTATTTTAGTAACTATGGACATTAAACTTACGTTTCGATCCAATTTTTTAATACCCAGTAAATTATTAGAAAGCTTGATTTTTCATTAATTTACCACTTATATTAACTTTAATGGAAGAAGGAGCTCAGCCAACATATTTCCAAGAGTCATGCATTAAATGTCAAAGAGCTGCATGTGATGTAGATCATATACTTAGTGGTAGACTAATATGTTTTGCTTCAACAGTGAACATTGATCCTTCTACCATTTGCACAATTAGTCATAAAATCTTTGGTCAATTGTCGAGATATACATACCAAATTATCATATATTTATCAGCTTATCATTTTTTCTGTATTAGCAAGAGACAAAAAAGCATCCCTCCCCAAAAAGAGGAAGGCTTAGCAGTCACTGTAGGAACGATAGAACGAAACATCTTCGAGGTATCTCTCTGTGAGTACAGATAGAGAACGAACAAATAAAAAATGCTACCAAATTCAAAGACGTCGTTGTCGGAAGTCGACTACAAAACCTAAGATAGACCGACCGCATTATGCTAATGCCGGACAATAGGGAGACATCACAAATAGCAGTTTGGTATCTGAAAGCACAGAAACTGAAACGTGGGAGACCCTCAGTGAAGTGGAATCAACTGATTATAGGAATCAACAGAAGGAACTGGCAAAAATTAGCTAGAGATGGAAGCCAATGGTGCAGGACAATCAACGCACAAGCTGTGGGACCGATTGAATAAAGGATAACAGATAAAAATGGTAAAGATCAAAGTGATCTTTCATGGACAAAGTTTCAGCTGATTCATTCTACAGTCTTCTTCACGTGTAATATGTAATGTCCTGTGACAAAGAAGGCCGATAAAAGAGACTCTCTTTCTTTACGGACATTACGTAGATATATTCCGTTTCTAACCTTATTCTTTTCAGTATAAAACAAAACAATATCATATCCTGTAAATTTCTTATCACTTATATTACAAGTCATCTCATATGAATAATTTTATAATCTAATATATCTTATCAATATACCATTTTACATAAATCTTTATTATTATCTAATAAATTATGTAACGTTAATCACTTTATCATTTTAGTTTCTACAAAAAAAATTCTTAAGTAGCAAAGTAAAAAAAAAATGACAACTCTCACATATCAACAAAACAAACAAGAATTATTCAATGATATTTTGCAAGAGAGGAAAATCAAAGGTTTTGCAGGATTCTCATTTTTTTCCCATCAAGTTTATTAGAGATCGTCAGCCATGACTGTCAACATAGGTTTTCTTCAGTTTTCAAGTTAGTCTGTCTCCCTGTCTATCTGTCTATGGTGGGTATGTATGTATTACGCGTACAGGGCGCACCAATGGAGCTAGAGAGCTGAAAATTTGGACATTTACTCTTTACACAAAAACTTTTTTTTTCAAATCCATGCACTAATGGAGCAAGAGGGCTGAAAAATTAAGCATTTACTCCAGAAAAAAACTTTTTTTTTGTTTTTTTGAATGTCTACCCAGCTAAATAGAGTTTTTTGTGGATAGTTCGATTTCTTTAGTGATCACTGCCCAACAAAGACATATTGTCCAGATATCAAGCGACAAAACAGAGTGCAAGAGAATATGGGAATTCATGCTTTTTCCAATGACTTCGGTACGAAGGGAGCATTGATAGCTTCATCTAGGAATCAAACCTCAAATTCTGTTTACTGTGTTGGAAATTATGATTTCGGCCGACACTTTCACGGTCCATTTCGTACTGAAGGAAATTCTAAGCTGCTGCTGAAGCCCCTGAGTAAAAAACTTGTTTCACCGGAACAAAAGCCTAAGTGAGTTGCGCTACAGAATTTAATTACGGTACCATTGATTTCTATTAGCACTGGTTCAATTTTGATAACTTCGTTTTAGGTTTGCAAGATACCCTTTAAAAACCTGGGTTCTGTCATTTTCGATGAAGGTTGTGTGACGTGGAACTAGAGTGTAAAACTTTGCTTTGTTCCGAAATAATAGTACCGCACAAAATTTGCACGGAAGAGTAACAACAGTCAAACACTAAAAACTGCGCAAACGACTTGGATTCAGCCATGTAAACAAATCGTTTCAGCACAAACCAGAGACTGTCAATGGAAACAGTAATACTCGAAATAGTGATTTCAAAACCAACCACCCCATCCTAGTAAGGAGGCCAGATCAGGTAATCGTGTCAAAGAAAGTAAGGAAAATCTGGTGATCGTGTCGAGGAAATTAAGAAAGATCTGGTAATCGTGGATGAGAAAAAAAGGGGCATGATAGATCATAGACATGGCTGTGATAGCGGACCACAGACTGAATGTTAAGGAAAGTGAGAAAGATCTGGTGATATTGTCGAGGGAAGTGAAAAAGGTATGGTGATCGTGTCGAGGAAAGTGAGAAAGATTTGGTGATCGTATCAAGGAAAGTGAGAAAAATCTGGTTAGTGTGTTGAGGAGAGTAAAAAATACCTGATAATCGTGAATTAGAGGAAAATGGGCATAGCAGATCGTGGACATGGCTGTGCTAGTGGACCACAAAATGAATGTCAAGGAAAGTGAAAAATTGAAAATAATATCAGGAACTTACCAAGAAGCTGAGAAATTTGAGAACAAGAACAACAACAAGAACAACAACAACAACAACGACAACAACAACAACAATTATAATCATAATAATAATAATAATAATAATAATAATAATAATAATAATAACGTTAAGAGAAAAGAAGGTGGCAGGGGGCTCATCAGCATAGAAGATTGTGTCCAGAGAGCTAAAATAGTCCTAGAAAGATATGTGCAAACAAATAGAGAAGAAATCATAAAGAGCGCGAGAGATAGTGCAACAAGCAATAAAGTAGAAAACAATGGAACAGTACAGCAAATAAGAAAAGAAAGATGGGAAGGGAAAAAATTGTATGGCGAGTTTAAAAGACAGATACAAGATATAGCAGGCGAGAAATCATGGACGTGGTTACGAAAAGGGAACCTTAAGAGAGAAACAGAATCGCTCATCATGGCAGCCCCAAAACAAAAGCATAAGGACAAACTACATTAAAACAGAAATCGACAGAACACAGACAAACAGCAAATGCCGCATGTGCGGTGAAAGAGATGAGACAGTAAACCACATAACTAGTGAATGTAGTCAACTCGCCCAGAAGGAATATAAGCATAGACACGATAGAGTAGCAACGATGATACACTGGGAACTAAGCAAACAAATGGGATTCAACTATGTGGAAAAGTGGTATCAGCACAAGCCAGAGGCAGTTTTGGAGAATGACAACCACAAACTACTCTGGGACTTTGACATCCAAACTGACCACCTAATCCAGGCAAGAAGACCGGACTTAGTAATAGTAGACAAAAAAAAGAAGGCCTGCCAAATAGTAGACGTTGCTGTGCCTGCAGACCATAGAGTAAAAAAGAAGGAGGGTGAAAAAAGGGAAAAACACCAGGACCTAGCAAGAGAGTTGAGGAAGATGTGGAACATGAAAGCTAGGGTAGTACCGATCATAGCGGGCGCACTAGGAACTGTCCCCAAAACGCTGAGGGTGAGACTGGAGGAGATCGGGATTAGGGGAAGGATAGAGACCGTACAGACCACAGCACTACTGGGAACTGCACGGATACTGAGGAAGGTGTTGGAGATATAAGTACTGCAACGATTTGTAGCTCTGTCATGATATCCGAAAGAGAGAGGAGACGTTAGCTGAAAACCTGAGGAGACTTATTGTCTCTCAGCCTTCAGCGATAACTACTGGGCAACTGGTGTGAAACTGTAAATCGCAGAATCACTGCGACCTACGAGTACTAGGAGAGGAGGGCTGTCACTCAAACTCCAGCGGGTACCACCAGGCAACTGGTGTGAGATTCCAAAATAATAATAATAATAATAATAATAATAATAATAATAATAATAATAATAATAATAATAATAATAAAAAACGCAAACATGACAGCAAATTATGTATTATATATTATTATTATTACATATATACGCCTCATATGCTAACAACTGGGCCGAACACCAGCCAGAATCAAAAGATATGATCATATTATGGGACCCCACTATACATACTGATAGAACAATAAACGCGAACAGGTCATTTATTATTGTGAAAAAAAAAGTGTCTCCCGATAAATATGACTGTTGTAGCTTATTTTCATGATATAATTATAAAACTAGGAGTTTAATGAAATTTAACTTGAAATTTGAAAATATGTCTCGAAAATTGAATAATGAAATTAAATTTGAAAAGTTTTTTTTAAGGTCCATTGTGTGTCACCTAAAATATGCAGCGTATCGCCGCTGACACGATTGTCATAGATCTGCCAACACTGTTCGACACTAATGATCGTTGGCGGAATTAGCAGTAACGCAGACGGAACCCTTTCCCAGGCTGGACAAAGGAGGAACCATAGTCGATGAATGGTATCAACAGACAATACTGGAAATTGTCAGGGAAAGAGATCATCGTCATCATCTTTAGCAGCAGCAGCCTTTCAGCGTCCGTCGTAGAAAAAGACCTTCTCAAAGATTCTCCAGACCTCTCTATCATGGGCATCACGGAGCCTACTCTTTCAGAACAAGATAACTTCATCCTACTGTCTTATTTCCCGCCGGCTGAGGTTTAGCATATGATCTCTAGGGATCCATGTTGTGAGCAGTGATGTCAATTAGCTGTCTGACATTCTTGCAACATGACCAGCCCATAGTCATTTGAGTTTTTCTAATGTTTTCAATATCACTGATCCCTGTTTATTTTCTAATATAATGTGCTGTTATGTGATCTCTCCATTTGATCTTGAACGTGATCCTTTGACTTTGGAGCTAATTAACACTGACTCTGAGGCAAGCCAAGATGTCATTTCACACAGATGTCCATTGAGATGGTCAGTTCGTTCTGGATCCCCCCGTTGCCGTCATTATGATCCGTTGCATGATTCTCAATTTGAGGGTCAATCTTCTGGTCAGGTTCCATGTTTCATCTCCATGGGTGATCAGCGAGATGATGCATTGGTTGTGTACCACTCTTTAAAACTAATGGAATTTTCTTGTCCTTGAAGGTTGAGCTTGCTCCACCGAAGGCTTGACAACCTACAGTGATTCTTCACTCGATTTCTCTTTCTTTTGGGCGTTTCATTGAGATTCGTTGTCCTAGGTAATAGATATAATAGAAAGTGAAGGTAATGAATAACAATGAAGGACACTGAGGAAGTTTCTCAAGATTTGAATAGGCTTGTTGTCACGCCATCTCCACTGGTCAACACGAGATATCGGGCGAGAACATACAAATGCATTAAAAGAGTGATACTGAAGAAGGTGCTTGAAATATGAAGAAACGTGTTTTTGCTCAATCTCCAACGACATCCATCAGGGATACTTGACCCATGGTAGAATTTAAATCGAAGCGGCATCATGAAGATCTGAAAAGCTGGAAAGAAGAAACGAACATTAATGACCTTTGTTAACAGCAGTGGCCGGTCGGATTGCAGTGGTCAATTGAGGCTTTGGCTTTGGTGCTAATGGACACTGAGTCTGAGGGAAGCCGGGAGGTCATTCCACACTAATGTCCATTGAGATGGTCAGTCCGTTTTGAATCCCTTCGTTGCCGAGATTGAGACAGGCCGCCTACCTAATCTTTTGTGCTCAAATAGCATTTACTGATAATGTGACCGATTCGGTAGTTATAAAAGGAGGTAACTCTGGTGAGACACGAAGGATAATAGCGTTAGGCAGGAGAGAATTAGTCCGACTTTGGTGTCCGGTCGCAATTTTGAAAAAGCAAGGGGCAGCAAAGGTGGGAAGATCCCCCCATCAAACCCCGCCCTCAAAATAGGAAGAAGATGTGGGTATTTTGAAGCAATGCTGAAACTGTGAAATTGAAAAGAATCGTAAGTGTTGTAAAAACCTAAGAACTTTGGGTAATCTGGTCAGAATTTCTTCAGTTACTTTTACAGACTGTAAAAAAGTAGACAATCGGTGTAAAAGTTTTCTCGCTGTCAGTAACTGGGCAGGTAAGCGTGTATACACTTGCACACACACACACATACACATACAAACATACGCACACACACACACACACACACACACATATATATATATATATATATATATATATATATATATATATATATATATATATGTGTGTGTGTGTGTGTGTGCGTACACGTGTGTGCATGTATGTTCGGTACATTAATAAGTCTTTATCATTAGAAAAGTCTATATTTTACACAATGAATACTTATTTTTCAACATAGTCTTCACCATTGCCCATGTACTCAATTCTGTGGTGAATATCAATCACATATATAAAACATTATGCAGTGAAAATGTTGCCAGACTAACCCAAGCTATGTAAATAACTATGTTGTAACCAACGGAAAATACTCAAGAGCTATTTTTTGCTATCAACTAAAAATGAACAGCGTTAAATTTAATCAACTGATGCAACAAACACATGCTTCGAAAGATCTGTTGTTTAAGTTACAAAAAAACTGTTCTTTCCATCGTGTTTCTTGGTTGGTTTTATTTGAATCAAATAAAAGAACGAAAAATAGTATTTTCTTTCCGGTTATGGAGTATGCCTAATAACATTCGACCATATTTTGCACACGCGAACTGATAAAGCCGAACGATAAAAATTCTGCAAAAAGATTAAAAGACAAAAATAGTAGGATGAAAAGAAATGTAAAAAAGAAAAATCTAGATGTAAAAAAAAATAAAATACGCAAAATGTGACTTTGAAGCAGACGACATTTTTCCTCCATTTTCTATTTTATTTAAGCGTTTCTGCTTAAAGGTGGGAGACGTATTCTGTTTCAAATCCAATTACTTCTACTTTTGTTAGTTCCATGCAGAGAAGAACCACAGGATTTTTTCTTTCGTTGAGTTTGGTTCTAATACTATCCGGCCTTTAATTTTTTTGTATTCTTTCTATTTCTTTTTTTTTTTTTTTTTTTTTCGTTTTTCGCCGTATGCTGTCTTTTGAACTTCCCACGAAGCTTCGTTGCCTTATCGCACAGCAAATAACTGACAAAGATTTCGGACCAAAGATATAAAAGTGAGGAACAAAGTAAACGGAAGTGGATCATAATGAATGCTTAAGTAAAATAACCCTGATACACTATGGTACAAACAAATGGACGACAAAAAGAAGAAAATCCGCCTTTTAAAAAATCATTTTGCATTTTTCCGATTTCTACTTTTTCGTTTTTCGCCGCCTTCCGTCTTTTGAACTTCCAACTGTGCCTTGTCAGCTTATCGCACATAAAATAACCTGTGAAAATATCGGGCAAAAGATATAGTGGGGAATAATAAAAGCATGAAGTGGGAAGAGACACCACCCGTTGATTTAGCTGGCCAGTAAGGGAAAATATGGAAGGAATGGGAAAAGTAAACGATACGGAAAACAACAGGTGGAATGGGTGTCTGAACGGTTAGCCGCACAGAAAATGGAATTGGCGAATTGAGTTCAAACGCCGACCGATACAATTTGTATTCACTTTGCGCTAATATCCTCGTTGAAGCATGGGTACATTTCTTATCCCTTCCAGCAGTGATCAAAAAGCAGGACTCTCGCAGACAGAAAAGCGCCCTCCTTCGCCAACAACATTGTCACTAAAAACAAACAATCAGGTTTCCGTTCCCAGACAGTGCCATTACAGAAGCTTGTAATAATTATTAATCAGAGACATATCATCAAGGATCAATAAAAAAACAAAACAAAAGATCAACTATAATCTATATCTATTGATGATGACATTGCAGATTATCACATCTGAAAAGCTGAAACATTGTTCTATTTCGCATTTTTAACAAAATCACAAGGTATATTCTATCCAAAATAAACAGGAAAGGTTACACAGTTGAGATACATATATCCGATCAATGTCGGAGGTTGACGTTCAAGCCCTTGAAAAAACTAAGGTACCAAATGCTGATTTTCAATGCAAGTTGGTCTTCTTCACCTAACACAATCTTTCTACCCCACAATTCATTTGGCCGTGTACTGTATAAAGCTATTAGTATCAAGAGTTGCTTTCCTCGTATATGGAATAGATACGTATTTCCCTCTGGTTCCAGAGTCTGGGATAGAAAGATCGTGTTGCGTCAATATTCCAATTGAACAGGCTCCCTCCACCATGAAAATCAACACTAGAAATTTTTTTTTTTTTTGCCTGGTATTGAATATCTACCTAGTACTGGTGGCATATATGATGCCTTTTGCTATACTGTATCACAAGGATCTATCTATCTGAAGTGAAATAGTTAAAAAAGCGAATAGACAAAGAGAAAGATTTTACTAACCAGTAAAGAGCGCTTGTAATTCGGGTTGATATGAATGAGGATTATAATCAGTGAATTAATTGAACAGGGAATATCTCGGTCGGACGTGACCGGAGTATAGCTGTGTGGAATGAAAGTTGACGGTTGAATAATGGACAACATACTTAGCGGTGATCACGAAGCCAAATAGGAAGCCGTTTAAGAAAAATAAGGTTGTCTAAACAGTCATGCGTTTGTCTCAAGAGCTTGAAAAAGGAAATGATATCAAGAGACAAAGGCCATTAATATATAGCTTAGGATATTATCACTGGCATTTTGCGAAGCTGGGAACTGCATGCTTCGGTAAACAAACATGTTCCAGCTAGGGAAAACAGGAAGGCAACCATGAAACAATTTAGTCGAAAATCATATTCAGGAAGTCGTCTGTCAACATCTCAATAACGCAACCTCTAAGATGAGTGGTGTGCGCAGAGGCTTGTCTGAGAAAAAAGTATACATACATTGTAAAAAACAAAAGTAATATTTATAACTAATTGATAAATACTGACTCGATTCATTAAGATTCGAGGATTGTGTTGGTGAAACATCCTTCTTCTCCAAAAGCAGAAATGGATAGTGATATCTGAGTGCGTTATTTTTGAAGGTTGAGCTAGCTCTGCCAAAGGCTTGGCTTCTTTGTGTGATTCTTAGCTTGATTTCTTCTTTTCTCATGGAGATTCGTTGTCCTAGGTAGATGTAGTGGTCTACTTTCTCCAGTTCTTTGTCCTCGATTTTGATTTTAGTGTTTTTATCCTCAATGTGGTTGTTGCACATGATCTTCGTCTTGCTGAAGTTCATATGTAGGCCGAATTTCTTGCTCTTTACATTTAGTTCATCTATCATTAGTTGGAGGTCGTGTAGTTTCTTTGCGAAAAGGGCAATGTCGTCTGCAAATCTGAGGTTGCTCAGATACTCGCCGTCTATTTTAATTCCTTTACTCTCCCAGTCTAGTCTTCTGAAAATCATCTCGGGGTAGGCTGTGAAGAGTTTAGGTGAGCTGGTATCACCTTGTCTTACTCCTTTCTGGAGCTGAAAGGGGTCCGAGTCTTTATGCAACCTGATAAAGGAGCTGCTGTGATTGTATATATGTTTCATTACTTCAACATATACTGGATCTACACTTTGTTGAGTGATGGCCTCAATGACTTTAGGGATTTCTACTGAGTCGAACGCCTTTTTGAAGTCGATAAATGCTACGGCGAGTGGTAGTTTATACTCTGCTGCTTTTTCTTTCAGTTGATTTATCGAGTGCAGGTGGTCGATGGTCGAGTAGCTTCTTCTAAAGCCAGCCTGTTCACGTGGCTGGTTTTCATCGAGTGTTTTTGTGATTCGGTTGGTGATGATCTTTGTGAAAAGTTTGTATACACAATTGAGTAGGCTTATAGGCCTATAGTTGTTGAGGTCTTTCGGGTTTCCTTTTTTATATAAAAGCATTATGGTAGCAGTGTTCCAATCGTCTGGGACTTTGCTGTGTTTTAGACACAAGTTGAAGAGGACAGCCAGTTTCCTAGTGATGAGTTTACCTACTTTTCGGAGTAGGTCGATGGTGATGTTGTCTGGTTCAGAGGCAGTTCCTTTCTTCGTCTGTTTAATGGCTTCTTTCACCTCCCACGGGGTTACTTTCGGGAAGTCCTTGAGTTGATTGCCCACATCTTGCGTATCCTGTTCATTGTTTTGTAGTCTTTGTTTGGACGAATAAAGTTTTTGGTAGAATTCTTTGGCACGTTCGACAATCCTGTCTCTGTCTGTTGTTAGGTTTCCATTTTCCTCGAGTATGCTAGTTATTTGCCTTCGTCCTGAGTTGAGGATTTTGTTTATAGCTTTGAAACCCCGATCTTTTTCAAGAGTCGATTCGATGACTGCCGTCGTGTATCTCCTTCTGTCTTCCCTTCGTTTGAGTCTCTGAATTCCCGAAATATCAAGCTTATATTGGTGCATCTATAACTTGGGCTGGGATGGTGCAGTGACGAGATTAAAATTCAATAACTTTACTATATCATTAAATTTCGACCTCGAAAATTCCCAACCTGTCTCGCCCTCTCATCTCAGCCCCATTCTACTTTTTAATCCCAAGTATTTTTCTACTTTTCCATGAGATTGAAAAATCTCTGGAGCTTCACACGGAATGAAAATATTCTTGATCTTATAAAACTCCAAATTAAATGTTACTGCTTACAAAGGAGAATATGGCAATACTATTTTCATATATTTATTAATAAAATCGCTACAGTTTGACAATTTGTTTCGATGTCTTTACATTTTTCAAGCAACATGTCACTATCACGTCTCATCAACTTTTTAAGTATATACATTAATTTTCCTTTCCGGCGAAGGTACTACTTTATTGTCAAACTCCGTTGACTTTATTATCGCAATCAGTCAAACCTGAAATTAAAGATGAGTGAATTGCAGAGATGGATAACAGTGAGAGAAGAAAGAGTGACTCGGGGATATGTCAACTTGCATTTCAAAGGTTTGGGTATTTCTTTTGTAATTACTGAATTTTTGCTGTGAAAAATGATATTTTCAAATGTTGAGAAGTATATATATTTAATCTATTTTTCATTTCAGTAAAACTTATGTTGCTACTTTCAAGCGAGTAAAGTATTAGAGCTGAGCCATAGTGAGGCTTTTTATGACTAGAGGTATATTTTCTTATAATACTGACTAAAGAAATTGTGACAGTTAAAAAAAATTACGCGATTTCTGGCAATGGAGAATCTCTAGAACTCCACACAGAATGGATATTCATAGCTCCGCACAGAATGAGAAAAAAATGCAATTATTACGCTCCTTATTAGTTCTTATCACTTATGCTACAAAAAATAATGTGAGGATGATATTTTTCATGTATTTAGTAGTAAACTCACCACAGATATGACCAATCGTTTCGATGTCTTTACATTTCAAACACATGGACATCACTATACTCAAATTACTCTACGCAACGAAACCTTGAGCAGAATATGCCAACAATATTTGGTCCACATACCAAAAGAACCAAGTAATGTTAGAGAGGCTACAGAAGAAGACCTACCTAAAAGACCTTCCATATGAAGACAGACTCGAAATACTAAAGCATCCGCCTCTACAATACAGAAGGTGGAGAAGAAACTAAAAACACATTTGCAAAATAGCACAAATCATAGTAGAAATGGACACATATTCTCACTGTAAGACATGTAAATAGAGTAAACCCATGCTACAAAAAGAGTGATAACAAACAGAGGTTAGAGTGTCAAATACCAAATGCATCACCATCCTAGTATTAGAGACATATTTATGACATCAAGAATCCTTTCATACTGGAATTCATCATCAAAAGAAACAGTGAATTCTACTTCTATAAACATGTTCAAGAAAAACCTTACCACACAAGTGCATACATTTATAAAAAGCCAACCCCTATTACATCTATCCGATGTATCTTCACTTGGTAAATTTTTAGGATAACTTTTCTTCGAGCAAGTATAGTATACAAAGGCCAACGAATCAAATCTTTATTTATTTCGAATTATTCTTTTTCGCACGCGTCACAATCATGTCTTGTTCTATGAGTCTTTTTAACGTGAAAAAACAATACATCAAATTTAAAAAAAATCTTTTTAAGAATAAAACGAGACGTCATAGCAACGCAGGAAAAAACAAATCGAAGAAAGAATAACCGTTGTTCGCTTATTATTACGCTCATTCGATTTATACAATTCAAACAGATGGAAAATAAAGGTACTTGTATGTAAGACGATGGGAAAGGACTTTGGCCAGATGATGATGATGCTATGGCTCAGTTCCATAAGCTAAGTCTATACCAGATATTAGTATTTTTTCCACTTTTCAGATACATAAAAGAAGCTTTGGGAATTTTTCATGGAAAGCTACACAACTACGAAACGAACTAAAATAATTGAGCCGAGCCATAGCAGAGGCTCTTCATGACTAGAATTATGTTGACCAAAGGAATCGCAAAATTTACGGCAAATGGAGAAACTCTGGAGCTCTGCACAGTACAGAAATATTCTTGATATCGTTAAAGTCCTCATCAAATCTTATTGTTCACACCAGCTTTGCACCCACTTCAAAGAATCACATCAGGGCAGCAAAATTATATATGGCTGACATATTTTTCTAATTTAGCTAATACAAAATTCGTATCAATCTTTCATTTACTTTAGCGTAATTGAAGTTGCTACGAATAGATACACAATGTTTTTCAGTTGCACATTGGTTTAGCACGAGCAGCTTAATACTGTTGCTAATTATAAACTATCCAAAACTGATTGGAAATTAAGGCACTGCATGCATGTTAGGTGGTGTGAAAAATATTTAGACTTATAACGGTATATATATATATATATACATATACATATCTCAGCTCCGTGGACTAAGCTTATCCTTGATATTAGAATTTACCATCAATCAGCAGCGTTAATCCAAAGTGAATATCATCATCATTAGTCTTTTCACGTCTGTTGCTGGACATAGATTTTCCCCAGGATTCACCACATTTCTCTATCATGGGCGTCGCAGAGCCAGTATTTACTGAATTCGTCTAGTTCATCTCCCCATTTTATATTTTGTCGGCTTCGGTTTTGCCTGTAATCTCTGAGGATCCATTTTATGTGTCGTGATGTCAATCTGTTATGTTTCATTCTCGCAACATGACCTGCCCATTGACTTTTCTAATAGATTCTATGATGTCCTGGACCCCCCATTTTCTTCCTGATATACTGCGCTGTCTTGTGATTTCTCCATGTGAGGTTGAGCATGATTCTCTCACGCGCACACAGCATGCTTCTCCCCGATATCAAACGTAGAGACACTGTCATCCGAGATGATGTTCCGTCTTCTGGTTGTGCATTTTTGGGTGTTGGGTTCAGTTAGGGATCAACAACAAACAGGAAGACCACTATCAGTCCGGCCAGTTGAGAATCATGGACATGTGCAGAGGATTGTAGACGAAAATCCATGCAACATCAACCCAGCAGTGTTCTACTCAGTTTAGCTTATGCTGAAGGTCTATTTCAGGGTTATTTGAAAGATGGGTTCTATGTTAAGAAACCAAGGGTTATACAGGAGCTATGAGAATAAAATCAGAGGAGAAAATAAATGGCATAGGTATCCCTCGAAAGATATTCTTCAAAATGGTGTGCAGAATGCAGAATGAAAGAGCATGAGTTTTTGAAATTCAAAATGGTGGGCATTTGAGAGAAACAATTTCCTGTTCATAGGTTGTTTATATTCTCCATTATCAAAACCGATTTTGAAAATCATTGGAATTAAAAAAGTATGAATGTTTTGAAGTCCTTTGCAACGTTTGTGCCACCCTTTAAATAGTTAGTTTCCTTGGAGTTTATATTCGCTTTGTGCCTACCAACTTTCTTTTCGCTCACTATTCTTCTCTCGTATTTATAATGCTTCAGTTCTTTACAATCTATCGATTTCCTTGAGATGCTTCCCAACGTTTTATCGCCATTTTGCTGGAAGGTTACATCTGTTTTTATATCTTTTTGTGTTCATGTTATATTCAAATTGCTCTAAAAAGACGAAACTTCGTGACAAGAGTTTTTCTTTTAAATACGGGTTTCTTCGAAACATAAACGTGTCTTGGAATCGCTTCTATCAAGAATGTCATTCCATTGGCATTTCCTGGTGGATAACTTAAGCAACATTGTTAGAATTAACGATACGCATAGAGAATATATATATATATATATATATATATATATATATATATATATAAATATATATATATATATAATATATATATATATATATATATATATATATATATATATACATAAATTTGTGCAAACGTTTTCAGCTGAAAACATTTTTCAAGCGCATATTTCGTTTCAAGTGATAAAAAACTGGGAGTCTTTACAAACACTCAATATATATATATATATATATATATATATATATATATATATATATACACACACACAAATTGGGTTATATTACTTAGAAACATTTGAAATGATATCCCATTATTACACGGTTAATGTATCACTCCCTCTTGACAACATAAATTGAATACACAATTAAAGAAAATGGGGCTGCAGCAGGAATCAAACCTGTCACTGTTAGGGTAGCTGCTTTTGCCATTGAACTAATCAGCCGCTGGGATCGCAAAAGCCAAGATAGCTGCTTTCAACCCAAATTCTCTTCTTGTTTATTCTCGGTCTATTCGTTTCTTTCAACGCGATGGTTACGTATAAAGAAATGGATAAAAATGATTCGATAGAATGATTATACATTGCGTTGTATCATATAGAAACTCCCGTGATTACACCATTTTCTTTAATTATTCATTCTATTTATGTTGTTTAGGATCAGTGATGCATTAACTGTGTAATGACGGGAAATCATTTCAAAAAATTTCTATTGAATAAAACGCAGTAACTCTTCAGTTTGGCTATAGACTATCCAATATCCAATCCAGTACCACGAGGTAGGATCGGAACCTTCGCTTCAGACCCAGAGGTTGGCATTTTACCTCCGCCCTATGCAGAACTGGACGGTCGGCAAGGCTCAACTTAGGCGATTCATTTACGTACGCACAATTCCCTATCCACCAAAGTACCGTATTCCAGTGTTGGAAGAGCATTGCTTATGCTTATAATGAACGGGTTACCTTACTGTGAGAGAGTTCAACCCTGAATAAAGAAGCGTTAATTATAATACATATGCATGAATAAATATATATGAATTTACATATAGTTATATATCTATAAATATATATTATGATTTTTTTGAGAGAATTTCTATGAGACGATGAACAACTGATCTTATTTCTGTGGAATATTCCTTTGTTTCAAGTATTGGGTAGATGCTATTCTTTACAAGACAAATTGCAAAGTCAGAGAGTCCATTGTATGAAGCGAAAAATAAGCCAAAATGTTACCCCCTCTCTCTTTCTCTCTCTCTCATATATATATATATATATATATATATATATATATATATATATATATATATATATATATATATATATATATATATATATATGCAATAAATAAATACATAACTTAAATTCAACCTTACTGACCGTCCAGTTCCATGGAGTAGAGGGAGTATACCAGCTTCTGGATCTGAAGTTAAGGTTTTGATCCTACCTCGTGGTACTGGATAGGATAATTGATAGCCACAATGAAGAGTTGTAATACAGCGAAACAGCTGTCTATCGATGACACAATATATATTTATATATATATATATATATATATATATATACCAGCAAGTACAATATAAGGATCGGCTACTGTAATGACATAAAATCTGTTGTTATTCTGATGAAAATAAATTAGATGATTTATTCTTCAAAGCTTATTGGTAGCCTATATGACTATATAGTGTACAAGTTTTGTCTCAACGGGAAAAAAAGAAATATCCCTAAAAACTTTATATATATTTATAAATGTTAACAAGCCAAGGGTTATAAGAGAGTTAGAGAATAAAATCTGTGAAATAAATAGCCTACCCCGTTCAAAATTGTGTACAGAATGTTATTTGCTTCTTTTCCCCTGAGAGCATAGTTCTTTTCCTCGCTGGAACGGCTTTGTCGTCGGTGATATTGGTTCCAATGATAGTATACATAAAAAAATGTAATGTTGTCATCAAAAATTAAGGAACAAATGAAAAAAAACTTGAAAATATCATAACAAAATTGACACATTCATGATAAAATCAATATCTATTGTGGTGACCTTTGTTCCTTATTACTTGCAAACATCTGTTTCCACACGAATGAATCAATTCTCTGCACACCTTAATAGTAATCCTATTCCATTCATTTTCAATCTTTAGCCTTCATTTTTGCAAAATTCAATTGCGATCTAATTCCATCGACTTTAGATCTTTGGACTTCATTTTTGCAAACTTGTAAAGTGACCTTTTTCCATTCAGACTCAATCTTTGGACTTCATTTTTGCTAAATTTAATAGCGATCTTGTTCTATTCAGTTTAAATCTTCTCCTAAAGATTGTTCAAGTTTTCACGAGTTTTCGAAAGTTGGACATTCTTTCCTTTTACCTTTTTCATATTTCCTATTGGATTGAGTTCAGGGCTCCAGGTAAACCAGGTCATTAATAAGTTTCTCCTGGTTCAGGAAGCCTTTAACTTTCTTGGCTGTATGACACGGTACATCATCCTGCAGCAAAATGGGCGGCTGAGTCTCAACTGAGCGGAGGTATGGAATGGTATGTTGTTGAAACAGTTCTTTATAGACTTCAGCATTCACTTTACCAAGCAAACAAACCTGGTAGTCAACGCCAGCCACAAATCATCACAATGTCGCCTTCAAACTTCAGACTTGCTGCAACACATTGAGAGGCCAGAGCCCCCTTCGCTTTGCAGTCTTGCCATCAGATCCGAGTAAATTGAAATTGAATTCATCTCTAAAGTGAACTTGGGCCATCGTTTATGAAGTTCAAAGAACATGTCCTTTAGGATACCAAAGATGCTCTTTTAGATTCTTACGACTGATGAGAGCCTGTGACTACAGAGGTCTGATATTTCGTCTAGTCAACGTGAAACAGTGTGACTCGGCTCTTGCAAACCTGACTTCATATCTGATCCACAAAGAAGCTCAGTAACAGTCTCGTGTCTATCGGCCATGGATGATCCTATCTAAATGCTGTCTTTCCTCTTTGAAGTTTTGTGGTGTCGTTTTTGTTTTTGGATGCTAGCGTATTATACTTCTTATTTCGGGCGATCATTCTGTGAAAAATGCATTCAGGTCACCCATTATCTGCAATGACTGAAATCGTCACTCTACTCCTGTGAAGATCAACAGTTTTCTTATTTCCTGAGAGCATCGTACCCTTCCTCACAGGAACAGTTACGTCGGTCGCCAGTGACATTGGTTCCAACAATAGTAAAAACAAAAAGTAATTTATGATATCTGTTAAACTCTTCAACACCAATGCTTATCACTGAACGTATACCTTCTCCAAGACTCGCCAAGTGTCGCATCACCACTATATATATATATATATATATATATATATATATATATATATATATATATATATATATATATATATATATATATATATATATTGGTGGTAATTTGAAAATTGGAAGGTGAAAAGAAATAAAGGAGAAAAAATTATCACGAGCACAGACTTTTATCCAAACAACTGATTTGTGCTTCTTGACAAGGTTGATAAAACTAACGAAAAGCATGAAATTCTGTCTTCGTGTTAACTGAACTTTCGAGATGTAACACTTGCTTTTTTCATAATTTTTTTTTTTGGATTACTCCACATTCACAACACACAAACACGTATACATACATATATACGGTTATATTAAATGTCACAAGTAACTAAAAAGCTTATAATTTTTACACGGCCGGTTAATAAACGAATCCAAGAGACTGATGACTTTCCCTCAAATCAACTTTGCTCTGAATGAACCACCGATCAAAATAACCTTTGTGACATAAATATGATTCTAAACGCCTAACAAAAGTATAAACCATAAATACACACTAACTACCCCCCCACACACACACAAGCATGCATTCGAACATACTCATATATAAATCAACGAACATTAAGTTGATAAAAAACCGACAACTTTGCCTATTGACTAAATTGGTTATTATCACTTGATGGCTCCTATTCTTCTCGGACTGACAATGATAAGGTGAAGAACGAGATGCCAAGAAACACAGACCCTACCGAGCCACTAGGGTGTCATGATGATGTGAAAATCGAAACAAGAACCTCTTGGGCCGATGCACTGAAGATGTGCGCAATACAAAATTACTTAGTGTCAAACCAAAACATTTTACTGCAAAAAGCTAAATACAAAAACAAACAAAAAAAATCACGAAATGAAAGAACGAAAAGTGATACGCTTCAGTCTTTGTTTTGTGTTTGCTTTACTTGTACACTTCTCCCCCCTCTCTATCTCTCTTTCTCTCTCTCACAATGGGGACTTGCACGTAAGACTAACTATCGCTATATATATATATATATATATATATGTGGTACAGATCAGGTTAGCAATTTTGCATAATATAAAGCAACGTCTGATATGTGATGGATTTATTTCATAGTGTGCTCAATACATTCAACTTTATACTTCAAAAGTCAAGTTGTTTTAGAGTAGAGCTGGAAATAAATAGTAAGATGTGGATTTGCTACAAAAACTAGTTCATGTTTCAGCCCTCTCTGGGCCTCGTCAGGCGAATGATTGTTTGTGTTTTTGAATGTTTTGGGGGGGGGGATTTTGGATCCAAAAACACGGACAATCATTCGCCTGACGAGGCCCAGAGAGGGCAGAATCATGAACTAGTTCGTGTAGCGAATCCACATCTTATTTATTATTTATTCATATATATATATATATATATATATGTGTGTGTGTGTGTGTGTGTGTGTGTGTGTGTGTGTGTGTGTGTGTGAGAGAGAATGTTTGTATACAAATATATGTGTATGTTTGCGTGAACACTCTCTGGCACATAATCATACAGTATAGACATTGCCTAAGGCCCTCTAGGCGAAAAACTTTCTCGTGATACTCTCTCCTAAATATCAATTCCTTCGGGTAGTCTTTGAGCTTTCAAACAAGAGTCTCGGGTGTCTATCCTATCTCCCGCGGCGACTGAAGTGCGTAGCTTTCCAGTTAACAGTCTTGCCTGGGTCAATGAATGGCACTGTACCTGTCTAACCCCTGATCATTCGTTTTTACCTTCCATTCATTTCTTTAAAAAAAGACATTGATAATATTGTATCAACCGCTACTAACACAACATCGCATATGCTCCTTTCTTTTGTTGTCCTGTCTGGAGAGGAAGGTTCCTATGAAAAGAATCGAATTAAGGCAAAAATCGAACAGAATTAACCAGCAGAGGACAGAAAAGAATAAAATTACCCTCTACGTTGAGGACTTGCAAGTAAGACTAACTAATAAGAACAGTACACACACAAACAAACACACTCACACACACACACAAACACACACACACACACATATATATATATATATATATATATATATATATATAGATGGAGAGAGAGAGAGAGAGAGAGAGAGGGGGGGAGAGAGAGAGAGAGAGTCTTGAAAGGGTTACAGCCTTGAACACTAAACATCAAGAAACTTTTTCAAATTTTTTTGTGTTATTTTATTTATTCATCAAAATCGGTAAAAATCGGTGAAAATGGTGGCCAATCCATTATTCTATCATTTCTGAAACCCATTTTAATTAGATACTGGACCGTTGCATGTGCCCTGAGACGCTTACTTCACGGATCTAACAGTTGCTTATAACATTACATCTGTTGTATAGTTATTAGCAATGACAATTTTGTGAAAAAAAGAAACAAAAAACCCTGTAAGAGTGTTCCATAACTGTTCATGATAAAAGCAGTGTCTTAAGAAGATCGCTGTAGTTTAACGTATTATTGTATTGTGAAGTACAAAAAAAACTTGAGGGAAAGGTAGCCTTGGATTTTCAGTTATGTGAGCGTTTAGTTTAATTTAATTTAAATGTTTTTTGTTCTTTCACAATATATATATATATATATATATATATATATATATATATATATATATATATATATATGATGAAAAAGTGAATTGACAGAAACTATCCGTCGTTTTCATGAAATTTCCTTGGACCGAGTATTGCAATGATAATATACTTTTGAAAAACATATGAATATATGCAAGTACAGGGTGAGTGAGAATCAACTTCCTATTAGAAATAAGAAAACTTTTGTATATCTGTGATTTTTCTCACTGGGATTAACAAAGAAATCAAACAATTTTCCAATATACACACACATATATATATATATATATATATATATATATATATATATATATATATATATATTGCATATATATGTTGCATATATATATATATATATATTGCAGGTATTAAGTGATCAGAAGAATTTGATGCATTTCGACGGGAGCAAGCCATCGTTTTCCCACCTCTCACAGATCAATCACATTTCAAACCAAATGTTATTCTCACGTAGATAGATATAAATACTCCCTCTCTTGCTACTACCAAACAATACAGAAATATCCTGATTCCTTTCCTCGGCATTAAACAGCAAAATTTCCTGTGAAATATCCTCTGAAAAAGACAACTGGCTCTCGTCGAAATGCATCGAAACATACCCACGGAATGATGAAAATTTTGAGATGTAACACCATCTTCTCTTAGATTTTTTTTCTGTACATTCCAATTGTCATTTTAATCAACATATACTATATAGATAATTGTCGGGACAATTTATTTGGAGACATTTCGCTCGGTGATGACCATTGAATAAAGAAAATAAGCACCGTGCTCACTATTTAAGTCAGTAGAACAAATTGCTGATCTTTGGTCACTGCTTCTCATCCCACATGGCGCTCGTTTTTTTTTTTTTAAACCATTAACGTGATCGGCTGCGTGAGTTGCTTCTCTGTTAATTCCGGTGCCGAAGGTGATATGTTTCCGAATAAATTGTCTCTAAATCATCACATTCTGTCGAATTTAATGATATACTCACACACACATATATATTTAAATATTAGATTAATATCAAAAAAATATTTTTTCCGAAAGTTTTGTCATTCCAGTTACTTATTTCCTAGTGTCCGTTAATGTAATCTATTTAATTTCCTCCGGTGTTTTACATAGACTTCGATAGTATGGTACTATGTGTAAATTTTCCTTATTGGGATCATTAGTTGTTTACCGCATAACTGTTTCGGGGAAAACAAAACACTTATATTAATATGGCTCCCCAGCAGTGTTGATAAAATACCACCACCCCTTCAGATATGATTTTAGTATATAGCTTATATCAATGTATACATTATTATTCATCGCAAATACTGTTCTGGCACCCAAGACGTTGAACTGCAGAAATGTTCAAATCATAAATAGCCAATATATTAACGCTTTATTTACAGTGTGCTTTGTTCAATGTCTGGACCGTTCGTCGCCTCCAGGGCCATATTTCCAGACTTCTTCTTGCCGAAGTCGAATATTTACTTGAAAATAAACTCGAGAAAATCAATAGAATATTGTCTTTTACCTACTCTATCTATCTAAGAGGTATGGGTGACATAACGGTTAGCTGCATAGAAATAAATGGAATCGTTGAACCGAGTTGATACATCAGCTGATATAGTTTGCCTTGATCATCAGCTGAAACTTTCCAAAGATTCGCCTGATCTCTCCAGCTTGGGCGTCGTTGTTGAGTCAATATGTCCAGTACCTGGGTAAATCGTCATGTCATCATATATTCTTCCGACCACAGCTTCACAAATGATCTCTGGTGATCCACGTTGTGAGTTTTGATGTCTAGCGGTTGTATGTCATTCTTATTGCGTGTCCTGCCCATTGCTATTTACAGTTTTGCTAATGGATTCTATGATATCTGATTCCCGTTTTTAGAGGTGTCCGTAAGAGGCTCTGCCCATCGGTCAGTCGGTCTGCTTCTATATTCTTTTTCGGCTGCTTTAAGTCAGATTTTCTTGTAACTTGAAATATGTGTCTTTATAAAATACTTCTTATGTAGGAAAATCTCACTCTCAGGGTTACGCGATCTCCAAACTTTACATTTTAAAATCAATTTTCTCAACTGTTTTTTATCAGATTTATTTGAAACTTGATAAAAAAAAGTGTTCATTGAAAAGATACTTCTTACCAGAAATTACGGGATCTTTTTGTTCTTGAATGCTGGGTTTGCTCTATTGTAAACTCGTGAACCGAGGGTGATTTTTCATTTGATTTTTCTACTTCTGTAACGGTCTACTTTGCACGAATATCCTTGAGAGAGGTCTGGATCCATTTATTCTCCTGCCCTAGCTATGTGTAAATATCAGGACGGATTGGCCTCTTTAGACCAGATATCAACTAGTATCGGAGATAACTTTGAGGAAAACTGGGAAAGCCAAACGCCTCATCTAGCGTCGTAAGAATCTGTAATGTACAATTAATGGGCCCTGGTTGAACTTCTAAGAGCCAAGCAAACCGGAAGTGGATTATGATCAGACTTCTCAAGCGAAAGATAAAGGAGTGAAAAATCATCTAAATTTGTTTAATTCTTTGAGAATCTTTTGTTTTGCTGGGCTAAACTAATTCTGCCTACTATGTGCCGTTTTTTGTTAGGTTACGGTAACATACATACATACATACATACTTACAACTGAAAACTTTCGTTATAATATATATGATATCGTCGGATATCATTATTCAAAAACTGATCATAATTATATATATATATATATATATATATATATATATATATATATATATATATATATTATGTCATCCACAGACAGCAGTTTCGTTGTATTACAACTCTTCATTGTGGCTATAAACTATCCATTACCGAATCCAGACCCCTTTATTCTGTCCATTTTTGGTAGGATCAAAGTATAGCATCTGTTCCCTGGCAGAGCCCGAGGAGTCGATATCGATACAGACACTTGCCTGCTGAGTGAACCGGAGAGGGTGTGCGTCAAAGACCGAGTGCACCGGTGCAATGCGTTTGCCAATGAGGTTTCACATGAGGCTACGCACTGCTAAGCGCATCGGGGAGCAGATCGGGATTGTCCTGACACTTTCGTGGCGGAAGTTGTTTTAGCTTCTACGGTAGCTTGGCAACCGAAGTCGTGTTGGCCGGAGCCATTTTTGGATGGATATATTCTTTTCTTCCTATGTTAAGCCTCGACCTTGAGTCATATTTTGCTGTAGTGGGACAGCGAATAAAAACCCCGTCCAGTGCCGCGAGGTGGGATCGAAACCTTTGCTTCAGATCCAGAGGCTGCTATATATATATATATATATATATATATATATATCAGTTATATACAAGCACAATTCCATACATGCAATCATTTTGACGGCACAGATTCACTGGTTCTGATATAATAGACCCTGTACGTGCATTGCATGTTGCCTTAGACTCTTAATACGAGTAAAGACCAACCACGTCCCCGTTGGCAGGCAAAGATATTTTTGAGTTGTTCTCTAACTTGCGATCGAATTCCTACGAGAGTTGAGAATTGTTTTGGATTCATGTCGGGACTCTGCTCGCCTGACACGGGTCATTATCGGTGTTTGTTTTGGAGATAACTCACCCGGTCCGTTTAACGTCTTTCTTGGAGAGTTCCTGTCAGAACAGTTTAGCTGATTCAAGGGAGAAAATATCCTGCTTGCATCTTACGCACTTATCCACCAATATTCGAAATTAACCTAACGCCAATTTTACCCCCTTCATAAAAAGCAAAAATAGCGTTCAGGGCTCATTTGGCAGCGTACTCTCAACCCAACTCTCTGTCGCCTAATCTCATGTATACTCCACAATATGAAATATCTCAATTAGCAGTAGATTTAAATCTCGATTTATGTTGGCAAGAATCAGTCAAAGTAGCCAAAATACTTCGAAGCTGTAGTTCCGGACAGACGCTGGAAAAATTGTTTTTCATGATTATTATAGCAAGCTATTCCACACACCACGAGGTTTGGCCCCTTCAAAACAGGGACGTTTTATCTCTTGCCTTTCAAAAATTGATATCGCTATGATCTATGTATGTCTTACCTTTACACATGTTAATTGCCCTACTAATCCATCGCAGTCGATTGTTCGTTTCCTCTCTCAATTCACCATCTATACATCTATCCATCTACATCCATTGGTACCCGAGGGATTGTAAACGGAATAGTGAAAGACTAGACACAAGATGGAGAGATGAGATAGAAATGTTTGCCATGGTGAAGATTTATGCAATCACGCTCGTCATAGAAAGACCAAGGAACCCCTTTGTCCAGCAGTGGACTCACAACGGCTGCTGCTGGTATATATATATATATATATATATATATATATATATATATATATATATATATATATGAATAGAGCATTCCAGTGGATGGGGAATTTATGTTTAAATAAATATATCGCTCGAATTCAGCCTTACTGACCGTCCAGTTCCGTAGCTTAGAGGTTGGATATCGGCATCCGGTTCTGAAGTGGAGATTTCAATCCAGCCTCGTGGTACTGGATGGGATAATGGGAAGTCTATAGTCACACTGAAGAGATATATTACACTGAAACAGCTGTCTGTGGATGACACAATGATATATATATATATATATATATATATATATATACACATATTATTGTGTCATACACAGGCACACATATATATACGATAAGTAAGGAATAAGTTGATAGAACCCATCTCAGCTTGTGAATCGTTTTAACTGTTTTTGATTTCATCCTCGCAAACACTAAAAGTGATACTTGCAATTTTGAAACAAGAACGAAAACGGAAATTCACAAAACAGCAAAGAATGCAAAGAAAAAAAAAACTCCAAAATAATCTTGAAAAAAAGAGAAAAACGAAGAAACAAAGAAACAAATCATTAGTTTAATCTGAACATCCGTTTTATTTACTTCATTTTTTAAAGATTTATTCTAATTTCCCTGTGATGGAATAACACTTATATATTTTGAAGTGTTTTTGCTCTTCGTTACCTCTGGCAATATCTTGTTTTTATTATTTCATCTTAATGAGACGCCATTTTTTAAAACTGTGCGGTGGCTGTCGGCCATTTTGAAACTCTTCATCCTAACGATTCTTTTCCTAATTGACTCTGCGTTGCCTTTTCAATAACTAAAATATTTTTAAATGTTAGGAAAAAAATATGTAAGTAAAAAACATCCAATATGCAATTAATTCTTTGTCTTCTTTTTTTTCTCAGCTTTAGCTCTTTGAAGCATTTGGGGTTGAATATCATGCCACTATGAAGTGTTCATAGGTGCATGGTTGGTGATTTTAGTACCAGCACAACTAGTTCTGTTTATCATGGTTTCTCTCCTTGTAATCAATGCAGCTTGACAAAATTTAGCTCAAATTTGACATGCATACATTATTCGATCGGTCTATGGGAATGTTTTTAAGTAGCATGTCTTGAGAAAAGAATATCAAATAGGTTTATACGGGGTTCTATTTACAGAATAAGTACAATGCTAAACTGAACCTTTTCTTTTCAATACATGTATATACACATATACATACGAGCTAGAAATTGCCCAATAAAGCGCACTTCAGCTAGTGTTTATGTAAGATTACGTTTGCCATAGAAAGATTTTTTTAAATCAATGAATATCTCTGTAAAAAATGTTCAAATGTTCAAAGAAAGACTGAAACTGGAAGGAAGGAATAGAAGTTTGATGGTAGCTTTTGTCAGGAGTGACATCTGTGGTCGTCTGTTGCGCTCAAGAAATAGGATTTTGATCTACATACGACGATATTCAATACAAGAAATAGAGATTAGTCCCAGGAGATAATACTCCAGCTTATTGTATAAGGTGATTGGGGGTTTGTGAATAGCAAACAGCATGCTTACAATGAGAGGATGCAGACTTTGTGTCTTTCCGAATAAAGACCTAGATTCTTCAATAAAATATGGTGGGGGAAGCTCATTGTTTCAGAGCAGGATGTCAATCCGCTCTTAGAAGTGGAGCGTGGTTGTGTCATGAACAGTGGTTCTCATAGTTCCTGGTTACATTCCTCCCCTTGAGATTCCATGTCTTCTTTATTCCTCTCCAATTTTGAATTGTCATCTGGTAATATTTTCACTAGTATACTTTTCGTTAAAAATCTTTCCTTTGATTGAAATTCTTTCCCAATTGTTCGCCTGGCTAAAATTCACCCCCTTTAAGGGATTCCACCCCTGGTAGAAAAAGTGCCTTCCGTAAAAGAATCACTGATCTAAAACAAAGCCAATATTGTACATTGCTCGATCTGGCTCCACGAATAGTGGACTACAGATTCTTCACATGACTTCAAATTTCGACGCTACAGTTGTTCAATCATTGACTGTGATGACAAGTCTATCTATCTCTTAATTTTTGTTTGCATCAATCTCCCCCCCTCTCTCTCTCTCTCTCTCTCTCTATATATATATATATATATATATATATATATATATATATGTGTGTGTGTGTGTGTGTGTGTATATATAAGGGCTTCTATGAATATGAGGTTGGTCCAGAAAGTTTCAAGCCATTCGATATCAACAAAAAATAGCCTACCCTGGGTTATGGGACCTTAGTTAACTTCAATGAGACCTCACACACTTATTCAAACGCTCCCTCCACCTTACGAAACAGTTGGCAAAGTTTGTTACGTTCTCATTAATTTTGTCCTCATTCTGAAATATCTTGTGAAAGGCCAGAATTCGTAGAAAGCCAAATGTGGACCGTAAAGGCGTTGACAAACTTGAGTGATGCGATATCTTGCCAATGAAAACATGAAGGGTGGGCAAGCTCGTTCATTGTGAATGAACCAGTCACGCAGAACACCAACTCACTCGGTGGTGTCTCACTATCGACTGAAGAAGGCTACGGGAAAGCGTCAATCTACGAATACGCAGCAAGGTCTCCTCTAATTTGTTGCCTAGTTACATCAAGGTCTCGCAACTGGTTCTCTAGATATTCAACATGACTGGATACTCGGGACGAACCTCGTTGGTGTAAAGATTGTTTATGAGGATGGGGGAGATTCCTCTGACACATTGTCCCAACAGAGAAAACAATGGAAAAGAAAAGCAAGGAAGCAGTGTCGCCAATTTAGTGTTATTCGTGCAAAATTAAGCACATCCCTTGTTTTTGCGTGATCCTTTTGGCAATTTTAGCCATTTTTAAAAATCAATTTTGATCATTGTGTCTTGTCCATTTTTTCACTGTTTTTTTAATTCAGCGCATGTTAACACTTTCTTAGCAGACAAACCCAGCGTGATATTAATTCTTTAGTTGGCA
Organism: Thysanoteuthis rhombus; assembly: GCA_963457665.1. NCBI lineage: Eukaryota > Metazoa > Mollusca > Cephalopoda > Oegopsida > Thysanoteuthidae > Thysanoteuthis > Thysanoteuthis major. The sequence continues at coordinate 53,925,595 of OY735223.1, read as the reverse complement.
ACATCGCAAATAAGAAAGAATTAAAGCATAAATGAAGTAGGAAAGCAAACAAGCGAGAAAGGATAAAATAAAGCAACACAGAATGACAGGTCTATTCAGTCACATTTTCATTCAGACTTATTTAGTCATATAGAAAGCGTCATATGACCAATGTCCATCGATCGCAAGCAGAGTTGGGGAGTGATCAGTCAGTAAATTGGAAAAATGGATGATCAACAAATGAGTTACTTCTCTTGCCGTTTGTTGGGTGGTGATCACTTGGAAGAAAGAGTGAAAAAAATAAAAAAACAAGCGTGAATTTCACTGGACACAAACAAAGGCGCCCCTTGCTGGGACTGTACGCACAACACTTACATAGCCAGCTAGCCAGCCAGACAGACTGACTCACTTGAAAAACTGAAAAAAAAAAATTGGGGAACTTGAAAGAATAAATGAACGAAAGAAAGAAATCAAGCAAGGAAGAATCACTAAAAAACTGAAAGAAATTGTGTGTTCTCTGCATTCAAATAACTTAGGACAACCTGTGAGAAATTTCAAAATCGACATCTGACGGAGGAAGAAGCGAGGCGGAGAAAAGAAACGCTGTAAAAGAGATAAAGATGATCGAACTCCAGTAACTGTGACGAAAGATTTGAGCAAAACTGTAAGTAACATCTGAAAGTTAAAATAAAATAGTTGTTGTCTCCATTTGGGACTGATGTTTCTAGTCAAATGTGAAGTGTCATTTAGCTTTGACCCGAGACGCGAGTTGCATAGATATTAAACCTTACAGTAGCAGAGAATATAAACACAGAACATGTAGTGATATGAGGGCTGATAAGGACTCTTTAATTAAATATTTCATTTTAATCTTAAATATTTGATTTGATTTTTAAATTGCATTTTCTTTCGTTATAGACATTTTTTGCGTGGGTATATGTGAAGTATAATTACATACTTAGTCAAAGATAAGATAAGATACTGAGTAACCCTTTTCAGACGCCAAAAGAACGATAGAAACATCTTAAGTAGATTTATTGATAAGATGAAGTGTGGTCGTTTGGAACCCTTGCAGATAAATAGCCAATGAGAGCTACTTAATTAAAAACGCATTAGGCAAAAAAAATGAAAAATGGTTGATAAAAAAGGCACGGCGTTTAAGGATTCTAACATTGGAAGTGAGAAAGATAGACAGTAAGTTTAGTTGCTTGAGAAACGAAAGATAGCAGGAGGAAAATAGAAGCGAAAAGAGTTGATGACCATTTAGTTCCGGTATCAGGTGAACAAAGAGAAGTTAATTTAGTGAAATAGTTAGCGTTAAAAAATGGGGCCTTTGCATATGAAAAGGAGATTAGACCAAGGGTTGGTCACCAGAGTAGCAGACAAGACAGAGGGTCAGACAGTCTACGGGCCGCCGGTCCCTGGTCGCTGGCGGTAGGAAGACTGATTAACCACTCACTCTCTGTCCCTCTCTTTCTTGGTGAGCTCTCTCTCTCTCTCTCTCTCTCTCTCTCTCTCTCTCTCTCTCTCTCTCTCTCTCTCTCTCCAAGTGAATTTTTACAAGTTGACAGATTTTGTCCAGTGGGCCACGACTTGGCCTCTACTGAGTAACATAAAAAAATACATTTTTTTCAACTTGGATTATTTCCCAGTTACATCTCAGCTAAAGCGAGATGATACGATGAAGTGTTGTAAAAACTGATCTATGAACATGGTTCTTTTTGACTAAGACGTGGAGAAGAAGGCATGGCGTGCACAATTAGCTTTATCGGTGAAACTCGTTTGTAATTTTTGGTGAAGCCGAAGAATGCAGTGACTACGTGTTCCGTCGAGTACGGCAACGATAATTAGATATACCTGTGGAATCGTAGGTTTTCTGTGAAAGCAAAGCATGGTTTGAATAACTATATAAACTTATATTGTGAAAGCATCTTACTTCTGTGAAATTGATCATTCCGAGTCTATGAGTCATGTTGTAGGACAAAATTTTGTTTTCGGCAGAAAGGATTTTTTATTGCCCTTAGAAGGACTACTTGAATTTTTAAGTTCAAATTCATGTTTTTTGTATTATACTATTAAAAAACTTAAATAGCAATAGGCAGGCCATGTTGCAAGAATGACAGACAAGCGATGGACTTCACGACTAATAACATGGATCCCCAGATATCACATGCAAAACCGAAGCAGACAGAATACAAAATAGAGAGATGAACTAGACAAGTTCAGGAAATACTGGCTTCGCAACGCCCACGATAGAGAATTGAGGCGAATCCCGGGGCGTTTAAAACGTTTAAATACGTTTAAAGAATGATGATGATGATGATGATGATGATGATGATGATGATATGTATTTTGTTATTTGTGTCATCTTTCGTATTTGCACGAGTGCGTACGACAGGCTCATTGCAGTTGGAAAGACGGAAACGAATAAACGTTTATTTTCTCTTTGTGGTTTTCCGAACTTTAGCTTTGAATCAATTTCTCAAATTAAATTCGTAAATCGCCTCTATCTTTTTTCTTTGTGGGCGAAAGTTTCATAGAAATAATAAGGTCTGCAGATATTGCCAACATTTTTTTTGTCATATGGTATACGTGTGAAATTTTTCCTCAATACCTTTGTGTCTTTTATCGAAAGAATATGATAAAGAAAAAAAAACGGTCAAAAAAATTGTAAAACCCAACAGAAAAAAAGATACATGAAAAAGATACTTTCAAAAATGATAAACACGTGTTGAAGTGAAAAGACTGATGACTTTCGTTTTGATTTTCGTGGTAGAAGGGATGTTTTCTTCTTCTATTGCATTTTGGGACATTTTTTTTATCGGTGACACTGTTCGTATTTTTACGGCTGTATGTCATTCCCTGTGTGCTCTGTTGATGTGATCATTTTTATTGATTCTTGGAAATATTTTTAGGCGACGTTACTGTAAATAGACACGGTGATCATTCGTGGTGATATTGCATAATCACGCATTGAAACTTAAGCGACTGTTTTTGCCTGGTGCGTCACAGGTACGCTGGATATGGCACGTATAAAATAGAATACGTACACAGTTGAGTGAGCACCTTATTACCCGAGGAAAATTAAATGATTTTTGAAAGAAAAAAAAAAAAAAATTCGTGAACAGTGATTCACGATGAATGTTCATACGGAAAAGTGATCTTGAGTTTTTTATCGGAAGACACAGACTGAGAAACGCAATAGTGTACACGGATATGATTGCGTTAGTTTAATTTTTTTGTTGTTTTAAATGATTTTGCTGTCTCATCATGTAATTTTTCTGAAAAAAATTGTAAAAGAGACAGAGAAGTGTTAGGTAAATAAAAACACATATCTAGACAAAGGGAGACGGGGTTGAGAAAAAAACAACACTTTGTTTTAGAGATATAGCAGAAAGAAAAAATATTTGAATGAGAGATAGAAATGGCAGTCAATATTTAATATGTTTCAAGGGAAAATGCACTTGAGAAGACATGACGTATATCTAAAGAATCTAAGAGACAGACAGTTCTTTAAAAAGATATACAGAAATAATACTCTTATATAGGGTGGTCGATTTGATGTTGGAAAAAGAAATTCATACGGCGAAAAAAACTCTTACATGGAAAGACGATGCAATTGAAAAACATATATGAATATATCTTTTTAAATAAGGTAAGAAGGTATGAAGGCTGACAGGGACTCTTCAATTTAATATTTCATTTTCAAATATTTTATTTCATTTCTAAATAGTATTTTGTTAAAGATACTTTTTGCATGGGTTTATTTGAAGTATACTTACAAACTTAGTCAAAGATAAGGTACTGAGTAACCCTTTTCAGACGCCAAAACGACAATAGAAACATCCTAAGTAGATTTATTGATAAGATAAAGCGTGGTCGTTTGGAACACAAACAGATAGATAGCCAGTCACAGCCACTCAATTAGAAAAGACATTTCGAGAAAGAAAACGAAAAGTGGTTGTATAAGGATTCTCAAGGCAGAATTAAGGAAGATAGTAAGTTTAGTTGCATAAAAAGCAGGAGGAAAAAGGAGAAGAAAGAGAAGAGAAAGGGGTAGATGACCATTTAGTTTCGGTATCAGGTAAAAGAATAGGGTAAGTTAATTCAGTAAATTGGATAGCAATAAAGAAAGTGACCTTTGCATAAAAAAGAGAGACCAAAATTGGTCACCAGAATAGGAGACAAGAGTAGCTGTCCAGACGAGAGTAAACCAAAAAATGTTGTATAAACTACGGGCCACTGGCCTCTAGCCACTGGTAGTAGAAAGACTGATTAACCTCTCATTCTTTGTCCCTCTCTATAGAAAAGCTATCTCCTTCTGTTATTGAGGATTTCGTTTGGTCTTCAAACGAAGGATATCGATGTATTTGTCAGTTGGCCGAAGGAAAATAAAGATTCGATTTTGAATCCTGACATGAGTCTTAATCGTTCGTCCCTTCCATTGCCGCAGCCGCTGCTCAGCTAGAACGGTACATCGTCGAAAAGAATGTCCCCAGGTCATTATCCTTCAACCGAATGAATGACTCAGACATGTACTAAACGGAGTAAGACTCCATTTTTCTTTAAATATTTTTATATTTGTCGATGGGAGTAAGAAAAGGTATTTGTATTCATTCATTGTCTCTTTGTCCACACAGTTTCTCTAAAAGTTGTCAATGTAATTCAGTGACATGTTGTGGAAGGATGGTTCGATTGGCTGAAAAGGAACTGGAGCAGATCGAAAAGTTTTTCTTTCGATTAAAAGATATTTTCATAAACTAGTATATGGTAAAAAATCATAAGAAATTCAAAGCCATACAGTTAACTTCCCTGCATTGTTACTATTCAGCTTCTTTTTTTTTTTTGGTGTACGGTCTTTGTATGCCCTTTAGCTGCAATAGTTTTGCTCTGGTTTGTTGGTCTCCAACTAAGAGAAAATAGTTGCAGCGAGATTTTAGCATTGAATCGTTTGTTTTGTTATTTTTTTCTGATGAGATGTTAGCATGAATGTGGTCTGATTCTCTGTGGGATTAGTTCAATCGTGCGTTTAGCAGAACTTGTGTGCCTTTGCTAGTGACACAGAAGAAAATTCAGGAAATTTTAAAAAGTAAGTTCTCACGATGGCCTCATGAATCAAATATTGACGATTTCCAGTGTCATCTGAATAAAGATTTCAAGGTGTTTGAAGGCATAACCTGCGTAAGAACACCCCTTCCTAATATAATGTCAACAAACACTCGTATAAATCATCCATATCGTTATTGAAAAATAGCATCCGTGAGAAGTGGAACGAACTCCTCAATCTTTTTATGTGAAACCAAGTCACAATGTCAATGATCTATGAGGATGTATATTGTATACCAGTAAATTCCCACGAAATGAAATCCACGGATATATTTGGATTTCTTTTGAAATCACTAACAACAGCCAGCAAGATTGGCTTGCTGATCATTGCTATTTGACACGCGTCTTGATCCATTTTTTTTCATTTATTAACTTTGCACAGTTTATTATCAGACCGTAAAAAGTGAGAGATCTAATGAGGGTCGAACCCACTAACAATGGTCAGCATGACTGGCCTGCTGATCATTTTTTTATATATAGAAACTGCTCGTTAACCCCAATGAAGATACTATCCGAAAAGAAAACCGAATTTCATTAGATGGAAGAATAAATACTTTCAAATAATAGTTGGGAGGTCCTTTTTTCAGGAAAATCGTTACGTTTGAGTGGGTGAGGCAAGTGCTAAAGAAATCTCGAGAACCCATTCGTAAATTTGAAATCAATCAGAGAGGACGTTACTCCAAATGCATGAACACATACCTTCCAATGGAGTTACTCAGTCGGCAGAGGTCGTGCATCGTGTCACCGCCACATTTACGATGATCGAGCGTGCAACTTGCACAAGAGAGAATCATGCTCAACCAACACAGAGGGATCACAATACAGCACAATTTATTCGAGAGAAGACAGGAGTCTGAGATATCATAGAATCCATTGGAGAATTTAGATGGCTATGGGCAGGTCATGTTGCAAGAATGTCAAACAACTGCTGGACGTCACAACTCACAACGTGGATCCCCAGTGATCATATGCAAAAACAAAGCCGACAAAATTATAGATGACGTGACGAACTAGATAAGTTCAGGGAGTAGGGGCTCTGTGACGCCAACTAAAAGGCACGTGATTATGATGATTCTTGGTAGGCTATTTCTCCTTTTGATATTTTCCCCCAAACCCTCTAAACAAAGCCTGCAATGGTCGTCAAGAATGACATGCATGGTCATTGTAAATGTGATAGTGGCACAGTGCGCAAGCTCCCTCAATAGCATCTCTCAACTGACTGAGTCCATAGATAGGATAGAGTCTGTTCAGACACACGGAATACCGCTCCCTTTAATTGTTGACCGACTCAAATTAAGGTTTCGCAACCGGTTCTTGAGATATTCAAAACAGCTGAATACTCTACGAACAGACCTCGAACAATCGGATGTAGAAGATGTCTTGCTTTTACCCATCATAGTATTTACCCTGTCTCCAACTTTATCGATATTTTAACAATTATTTAGGAGTCGTGAAAAGAGTAGATAATGCCAATTTTGTTCGGATTTAGCTCTCAGACCTATCAGTGGGAAAACTTGGTCCATTTTGTAATTTGGGTTACTTCAAAGGGTTCTTTCTGCCGATGAAGTCTGTTCTTTTCTGGCTGATCGACTGGCAGATTTCCTATCAGAGGCAGACACATCACAGATTCTCGACAACTGACCAACACAAATTGGATTTCCATATTTATGGGAATTAGGTATATACTTTCATTTGGTCATTTCATTACGTGCGCTAAGAAGGTAATTTTTGAGGTATAATTAAATCTATTCTGGTATTCAAGCCAATTTATCTTGTTTGCTTTGTAACGAAAAAGTACTAATGTTTAACAATCTCATTCGGTTCATCTCTCTCTCTATCCCACTGTGTCTCTGTATCTCCCTTTCTCACAGTTTCTTTCCCTTGTTGATTACACACACACATACACATACATACACACACATGCACACTCAGACACACACACACACATATATATATATATATGTATATATATATATATATATATATATATATATATATTAGAGGAAAGAGTGTTTTCCAACAAGATACGATTTGATGACAATATTAGAAAATTTGTTGTACTTCATTTGATACATTGAAACAAGTCCTGCAAAAAAGTATATAAAATTTATTACATATTATAATTTCCTTCTGTATTGATCTTGAATATATATATATATATATATATATATATATATATATATATATATATATATATATATATATATATATATATATATATATATATATATATATATATATATATATATATATATATATATATATATATATATATATATATATATATATATATATATATATATATATATATATATATATATATATATATATATATATATATATATATATCAATCAGGAAGTTCACAAAAATAATAATATAATAAGGCTGCTAGGATGAGTGAGTGAGGTCTCAAGTTTGGTACTTTAAAGGGGAATTAGGCGCCAATAACCTAGGCAGGTTGTTTTTATTATCAAATTACCCGATTTGTCCAGGACAGACTTCGTATTTACTAATCTTAGCTACGTAGAGCCTTTAGGTTCGGAACAGTGAGGATCGAACTCCCCCCAATGTCACTGCGAAACTTGCTCGCTAAACAACACTACCACTATTAATCTAATTCTTTTTATAAATGTGACTTGGTCTTGAATAGGGGTAAAATGCTTGGATATTTTGTGACGATTGAACTCACTACACGAGTGAATGGTCATCGTATTTTGCCAGAATACCATCACTATATTAGGTTCCCTAGATATTTCATAGTATTTTCTTTGTCTGGTACAAGGTTATGCTTATAGAGCAAAAAACGAGAATTCAGGAATCGAGCTCACTACATGTAGCTCAAACATGGAACCTCACCGAAATATTAACCCTCTAACTGGGAACCATGCAATGCACACAGGGTAGAATCATGCTCAACCTCACATGGAGAGATAACAAGACAGCAAAGTATGTTAGAGAAAAACAGGAGTCAGGGATATTATATTATATACATTAGAAAGCTGAAATGGTAATGGGCAGGCCATGTTGCAAGAATCTCAGACAACTTCTGGACATCACGACTCACAACGTCAATCCCAAGAGATCATAAGCGAAACTGTGCCCTGCAAAATATTAGATGGCATGATGAATTAGACAAGTTCAGAAAGTACTGGTTCCGTGACATCCATGGGAGAGAGATCTGGAGAATCTTGGGGATGAGTCTATGTCCAACAAAGTACGTGAAAAGGCTGCTAATGATGGCGATTATGATGGCACTAGCGAACAGTCTGTGAAACTATCTTGCTAATCATCACTGTAGGGTAAGCGTCTGGGTTGATTGCCCAGTTTTGCTACTTGAAACATATTCAGGCCCACACTGATAATCGAACCCAATACAGATTTCTCGTTTCGTTTTGCTCTTTTGTCAACCATTAATCTTATGGGAAAATTGTTGAGTGACCCAACACCCTAAAATGGTGATGATAGGATGCTGCCTCTATAACACTTCATTGTAACATATGCGCTGAACGTTTTTTTCCTTCCTTCGCGAAGGGATAAAAAAGGCGTGAGGCAAACTTCCCAAAACTTCGAAGTTATATTTGAAATAAACTTACAGTACAATGTTGTTGCCGTTCATCGCCTATACCAAGATTTATAAAAATCTCTTTTGGGATATGGTTTTTTTACTCATTAACTGATGACAGGAATTTCAGTCACTGTAGTTTTATAACTAATTCAATAAAATTTCCATTTTATAGTGATTGATGGCTACTCGGTTCAATCAATGAGTTGGGGTTTTTATATTGGAATACGTAAATCAAAATAGAATACACTCCGCAAACTTGTGATTTCTCCTGTCCTTGGTTAATAAGAATTATTTCCCGATTGACCATGTCTGAAAAGTATGGAAGATGGCCATTATTCTTTTCAAACTTCGCTTCGAAGATAAAAATATACAAATTTACCCATTATTTGATTGGAAAGAGATTCATTTTTAAAGAGTAAAATTTGAAAGGAATGATGACCACTTTTTTATACTTTTTACTCATAAGCAGTTAGAAAAGAATACTCACTATTAAGGAACAAAACTCAAGTTGCAAGGTGATATCTTACAATGGAAAAAGGCTTTTATATTGCAATGGATAACCACTGCTCTTTCCCACCTACCGCTGTTGATGGGTTAATGTAGACACAGTTAAAAACGTAAATTTCCACATTTTACGTGATGTGAATAGTTGAAAAAAATTCCGCTTGCCAGCTGTATTGTTCGAGGAAAATCCATTCTCAGTGAAGTTTTTTGAAAAACAAAACTTCGTGACTTGTGTTTTAAAAATGTATAAAAGAAATAATTCAATGTAAACTGCCGTCTTCATAGAATTTAGCAAGAATCGAAAACCTATTTTTTTCAATGCACAAATAAAATCAGATTTCTAAATCTAATAACTTGGCGAAGTTCTCTCTATGGATTCTATTCACTGGATTAATTCCAGCTGTTTTTGACATCCTGATCTTTTTTTTTTTTTTTTCGTATTAGTTATTTCCCGTGGAAAAATTCACTGATACATTTGAATTTATATCAAATCGTATTGTCGCCTCTTACTTGAACTCACTTGAACCGTCATGCGCATTGAAATTAAGAACGAAGAATAAGCCGTAAGGGGGACTCGAACTGCAACTAATTTACAAAAAAAATAATAACAAATATGACGTTGAACGAACGGGAAAGGATGAAGGATGAGTTTAAGTATTAGATTTGTCCTTCAGCCAGTCCTGAGAACACTAGTAGTGGAGTAGTGACTTACATGGGTAGCTTCTTCAGGTAAGAAGGGCACAAGTTCGCGTCTCGACAGAAGCCTCTTATTTATTTCCGGTCTGCGATGTTTACTCTCTGCTGCAGACTGGCCGAACGAAGAAAGTTGTGATGAATAGTAACTACAGGATTTGAGATGAAGCAAGCATGGCTGCTGCAGGGTCAAACTCCACTCTATTCCGACTGGAGACGATTACTGCAACCTTTTGTATGGTATATATAACAAATACGTTTTTAGATACCGACGACTTGTCTGACTCAGTCGGTAAGGGAGCCGGCTACCATTTACCTATGAGTTCGAATCCTGTAGGGAAATGTCAATTTTATGAATTCATTTATTTATTAAGATGATACGAACCTTTGCGTATTTCTAGCATAAATATTTTGTAAATATGTAAGACTTCAGCTCAGTCCATTAGAAAACCGCCTTCCAATCAGTAGGTTATGATTTCGAATCACCGAAAAGAAATACTGATTTTACATATGGGTTTAGTTTTAGTGACAGCATGAACAAGCAATGAATAGTTTACTCGCCTAAATTTGGTAAAGATTCGTTTCCTCCCTCTTTACGGTACATCATCATCATCCTCCTCCTCATCATCATCATCAATCTTTCGACATCCGTTGTTGGACATAGACCTTCCCCAGGATTCGCCACACGTCTTTATCATAGGCGTCGCAGAGACAGTGCTTTCTGAATTTGTCTAGTTCATCTCTCCATCTTGTTCTGTTGGCCTTGGTTCCGCATGTGATCTCTTGGGGATCCATGTTCTATCGGTTGGCTGCCATTTTTGCAACATGGCCAGCCCACTGCCATTTGAGATTTTTAATAGATTCTATGATGTTTCTGACTCCTATCTTCTTTCAGATGTACTGTGCTGTCTGGTCTTTCCATGTGAGGCCCAGCATAATGCTTTCATGTCCACGTTGCATGGTTCTCAATTTGCGGATCTGTCACTTGGTTAGATTCCATATTTCTGCTCCATAAGTGACTATTGGAAGGATGCACTGGTTGTACACCTTTCTTTTTAGGATTAATGGGATTTTCTTGTTTTTGAAGGTTTAGCTTCCTCTGCCGAAGGCTTGCCATCTTTGTGTGATTCTTTGCTTGATTTCTTTTTCTTTTGAGGGTCTCACGGAGATTCGTTGTCTTAGGTAGATGTAGTTGTCTGCTTCCCCCAATTCTGTGTCTTCGATTTTGATCTCGGTGTTTTTATCTCCGATGCAATTATTGCGCATGATCCTCATCTTGTTGAAGTTCATGTGGTGGCCAACTTTCTTGCTCTCTGCAAAAAGGCAATGTCGTCTGCAAATCTGAAGTTGCTCAGATATTCGCCGTCTATTTTGATTCCTTTACTCTTCCAGTCTAGTCTTCTGAAGATCATGTATACGAAATATCATTGTTATCAGCAGCAGCCACTTAAGATCTGTCTTTGGACATGGGCATTCCTAATGGTTTGCCATGTTTTTTTGCTTTTGAACTCCTCAGTACCAAAACGTTCTAAATTCGTCTTCCTTTTTGCCTGCCACAATTTCGGCCTAGGTATCAAGGGATCTAGAGTGTGAGTCGTGATGACCAGTGGTTGCCTCGTTGCCTTTCAACATGGTCGGCCAATTGCCATTTAAGTTTGCCGATGGCCTTTAAGATATCTCTGACACCTATTTTCCCCTGATGATAGCTCAAAATATCTGAAAGGAACACTCGCAAAAAATGGTCGTCTCATTTTATCATACAAATAGACTCACTCAAAATAAACGTGTTTCTAAAACTTTTTTCGGATTACAGCCCCCCTTCATATCATATATTTCATCAGCATTCCCGTTAAGACGATAAAAATGATACATTGAAAATTAAATTGAACAACCGTAACCATCTAAGATGGTGAAGGGTTCTATCCTCCTTTATGCATGCATGTGTTCGTGTGTTCCAGCGCTCTTGGGCGTTAAAATTGGCATCAGTACTCCACTAAAATCTTTCTAAAAAAATTTGAGGGGGGGAGGAGGAGAAAGCTTTTTTGTTTGTTTGTTTTTTTTGGTGGGGGGCTTATTCTGACGTGTTTATTAATAACATTCAGATTCTCCAGAATCTAAATGTTTCTAGATGTTTAATCTTCATTCTATTTTTTTTAATGTTTTTTTAATGAAAAATGCAAGTGATGTCATGAATAAAATTTATTCTGACCATATCTATTCTTCAATGGAATACTTTTTCATGACTTCAGATTTTGACGCTACGGTTGATCTATTTTTGACTGAGATGGTGATTTTCTATATATTTTTTTTTCAAATCAAGCATATTTGTTATATTATGATAATCAAAACTATAATTGTACAAAAGTATCCATAGTACCAAACAACTTAGTAGGTATCGATTTCACAACCCATTTTTCTTTCTTGAATATTTCAACTCCTCCAAAGGGGTGATAACTCCCTATTAGGAAATCTATAACGATTACAACACCCTGTTTTTATGGTATCACGACACCGGGTTAGGTTTCAATCATTGAAAATATTCTTATCCCCTCTTCCCCGGTCAACTTACAAACTGGCTATAATGACTAATGAAAAAAGAGACCAATACGAGAGACTACCTTTCCTTGTGGATATAAAATTCAACACCTGAAGTGGGCCCTAGAATGAATAGGCCGAAACATTGTGACAACAGTAAAGATGGGGAGAACAGTTCAGATTGTCCGGTACCATAAGCGTTATAAGCTCAAAATAACCGCAGAAAATACTTGCTCATACGCTCCAGCTTGCATATTTAGAAGCTAACGTTATTAGAAAAAGTCTCTGGCTTCTTAATCATTATCCTGTAATATTGAAAAACGTTTGAAGTCAACCGACTTGCCTTCTTCATAAAGATAAGGGTATTAGTCTGAATAATTTTCGGAATACCTAGAGAGTGCGCATCTCTGCTAACATCATAAGCTAACAAAAACCTGAATGAAAATCTGTTCATAATGAACTACAACTCATTGAAGGCAACTGTTTCAATTTTTCATATGGTTTGCCTCTTAACATATGAAAAATATCTCTCAATCAAAAACGTATTATCCAATACACTTTAAGATTTGTACAATTTTTCCTTCGTCGAAGACTCACACTTTCACGTGTCGTCATTCGAATTCAATGAGAAATGTCGGATTTATAGTGCAGACATTCATATGGCTACGATGCATGGGATGTAACTGTAAAAACTTTTTGATACTCCCCAAATTCATCCGATTTTTCCATAGACCGTGACACATCGTATCACATAATGTCATTGAAATTCATCGAAAACTCGATGTTGTGTTGACTAACAGAAAGACAGACAGGCATTGGGTAATTCACATACCTTTTCCAACTTCGTCGTCATTAGTAGATAAGTGAATTTCCTTTTGCAGTCAAAAGTTATTTGATAAGAAACCGTCAACCAAAATTGTCTTTGTATGTATGTATGTATGTATGTATGTATGTATGTATGTATGTATGTATGTATGTATGTATGTATGTATTCGAGCTTAAGCTGCACCAACAGAGCTAGGTAGATGAAATTTAAACATCCTCACTTTATTAAGTCTAAAAAAAAAAACAGGTTTTGTTTCTCTTAAATTCCTCACCTAAGTAAGTTTTCCGTGGGGCTGAATTTGCAATGTGAGTTTGAGCTAAATTGTTCCAATAGTTTCTGTTCGCTTGCATTCACGATTTTTTTTTTTTTTTTGAAATTTCAGACATTTTTTGATGATCGCTGCCTAACAAAAGGCAAAGAAAGTAACTTATTCATTGATTACACCTTTCTCCAATTTTGGAGATGTCGGTCACCCGATGGTTTTCATTGAGTGACTAACCAGACCTGTTGCTCTTAAAACCTGAAAATTCTTGACTTGATATCTCACTATCAAAATATTTTTTTCATGTGCTGCAGTCAACTTGGTTTTTAGCTTTTAATTGATCACCCAACACGGCATGCTGCCAAAAGACGGTGGTCACAAGATGGTTTCTATTGAGTAACTAACCAGACCAGTGGCTTTTGAAACTTGAAAATTCTTGACTTGATATCTCACTATCAAAAGTTTTTTCAAGTCCTGCCGTCAACTTTCTTATTGGCTTCAGTCGTTTTCAAGAACACGGAAAATGCAAGTGAAATTTTTGGTGACAGCAGGAAAAAAAATTAAATTTAAATGTTTCAACCCGAACAGAACATTAGAAAGAGAACCTGTTTAAAAAAAACGCATAAAATGTACGAAAAACGTATAAGTAGATAAGTGAGATTTTACGAATTGAGGATGGAAAAAAAACGAAGGAGAATTCTCTCGCTTAATTCATACAATTTAAGAAGTTTCCCTAATGGGTGGGAAAATATGTGACAAGATGCACGTACTGCACTGAACAAATGGGTATATATTAACGTTGATATCTATCTGACATTATCGATCACATTTCATTAGTATATATCATTCAATCAATAACTCTCTTTATGTCTATCTTATTGCTATCTTCTTCTGTTCACTATCTATCTATCGATCTATCGATCGATCTATTAATATTCTTTGTCCCTTCATTGTAGGTATATTTTTCAATATCAATATATCCATATTCATCCATCTGTATATCTCACTATCTCTGTTGTATATCTACATTGAGCGTTATCTTATCTTCACACCGATCTCAATGTTCATATCTATGACTACTATTATTCATGCGTAAAACTCTGTTCATATTTGTAGCATTCTACCTATTCATCTATGTATGTATGTATGTATGTATGTATGTATGTATCTATCTATCTATCTATCTATGCGATCGTCTATCTATCTATATCTATGTATAAATGTATACCTTTATCTATCTATGCTTTCAACGATATGACAATCGATTCCATTTATTCCCATCCGTCCATATCTCTCTTCCTGTCATAGTTTCTACGTGTTAAACTATTTACGTTTTAGAAATTTACAACTTGAAAGTATCTGACTTGAATTCAACACTTCAGCTGCACTTTACTCAGCACATTTAAGATCCTTTTTATCGATTGTAATATAGATTTCTTGTTGTCGAATGCTCCTCAAATAAATGCTATGAAATCTTTAAGCTTCCACATGCTCTCTGCGTTTCTGAGATCATGATATGGAACAAGAATCCTTAGAAAAAGCGGTTATTTTTACGACACCCAACAGTGTCATACTGAGTATCCCACAAGTCACAAACAGATTTAAAAATGAAAAAAAAATGGCAGAAGATTTTTTTCTGAATGAATTTATCAAGCAGAAAAAGGTTTTATTCAACTTGAACCAAAAAGAAAAAAAGAGAAGATATTATTGGCCAAAAGAAAATGAACAAAAAGAACATCTGGTGAAATGCATAAATTTGCTTATATCAGGTTAAAACAAAATGATGGCCATTTTGAACTGCAAAACACAGAATTCACATCGTCATAATTCAGCTCAAATACAAATTTGTTAGACAAAATAAGCACAATTAGAATTCACTCAATGTTACTAACGATTCGGTATTGAATTTATTTCCTGACAACGAAAACTGTAGTCATGAGAGTCGGCAGACTACCGGAACACATTTCCGACCTGTATCACATTGATATTCGCCTTCTCGTGCGTAAAAAATGTCCTGGTAAAATTAGTAATCGTTAGGGGTCAGGTCTAGCGATTGGGGGGCTGGGACAGAATCTTGATATCTAACTGCATCGGTTGTGCTGCGTAGTTTGTGAAGCATAATGTCTTGCATTATCCTGCCGAAGGTAGACCCCTTTTCCATTCACTGGGTGACAAAACGTTTGCAACTTCTGATCCTATTCTCCGAGATACTAACCGTCAAGTCACCAGGAACTCTAACAGCAGACAGCGGTAAATAGAATTATGTCAGTTTCACAACTAGAACAAACCTGTCTGCCTGCTGCCAGAATTCAAAATCTTGGCTTTAAAGGGGATCGAACACCATGTGTTTATTTGCTCACATGTTTATGAGTTTGTTTATGTGTTCGTATGTCCAAGTGCTCCTGGCCACACTATTTTGTCTATAGACTTGAAAATTGCCACCAGTATTCTACTAGAGCCCCTAGGAAATACGCAACTACCTCATCCACGAATGATTAATCTATCCTGGATCCTACCTTCTTTTCCTTGCTGGGAATATATTTACAAGAACTGATTTTACTTATATAATGAACGGTGTGATTTTCCTGGTTCTCTCTCCACTGGGGAATCAAGACGTTATTCATAAACCCATCAAATGAGGCCCAACAAGGTGGAAAAAGCTTTAAAAACAAAACAAAATAAATCCCAACAGTTTCTTCAGGAATCTAACGGAGTATTGGTGCCAATTTTGAAGTCAGTAGACAAAAATGTATGGCCAGGAGCGTTGGATACACAGACACACGCACATATTAAGAATGGATTGAGCCCTCGTTACCTTGGTGGCCACAGTTGTTCAATATTTAAATAATGCTTGAAATTTAAATATATCCGTGAATTTTCTTCTACATGAATTGGCTAGTTATTGATAAACGAGGGGAAACATATGCCTCTAGGAAAGAGAAATAACATTTGCTTCATTTCTCTTTCCCTTTAAATGAATGCTGACTATGCTTTAATTCTAACACGTCACCGGGATGCTCAAAATACTTTCCCATATAAATCAATGGTAATTGCTTCTCTGTTTAACGCTATTTCCCCCTTCGAAAGGTTTCATGGTAATGCTCTGCATTCAGATCAGAGGAGAAACCTATAAAGCTCTCCGTCAGCCAAAATATCGTAAAGCGAAAAGGCAAATCTTAATTTATTTGGGAAATGTTTTGAGAGTTCCCGGATCATAAATAGCTTTTATGGTATATTAGGTTGAATTGTCAGACGAGTAACAAGATTTGGGGGAAATTTAGGAAAAAAGTATGCGTGTACACTTCCTCGAATCGAAAATATCTAAAAAGCACATTAAACTTTCATATTGAATCACCTTAGAAAATAATGAATGAACAAACACGGTGTCTGCAGTTGCGGTAATTTTTCATAAAGAAATTTGCGAAAACCCTAACGCACAAGTAAACCAAGATTTTTTAGAATTACAAAAATCAAATATTTATTGGATTTTAGTAAAAATTTTCGGAAGATTGGGATGATATTCCATAACCTGGACTGGGAAGAGAGAGGAATCAAAACAGACGACGAATATCTGAGCAATCTCAGATGTGCAAACGACATCGTCCTTTTTGCAGAGAACCTATACGACCTTCAAGTAATGGCAGATGAACTAAACAAAAACAAAAAAAGCGAAGGAGTTGGCGTAAACATGAACTTAAATAAAACAAAAGTCATGTGCAACAATCACATCAAGAATGAGGGAATAACCCTTGAATTGCAAGCTTTTGGCAGAGGAAGCTCAACCTTAAAAAACAAGACGATCCCAACAATCTTAAAAAGAAGAGTATGCAACCAATGCATCCTCCCGATAGTCACCTATAGAGCTGAAACATGAAACTTAACCAAGAGACAGACTTGCAAACTGGGAAGCATGCAACATACGCATGAGAGAATCATGCTCAACCTCACACGGAGATATCACAAGACAGCACAGTATATAAGAAAGAAAATGGGATTCTGAGACATCGTAAAATCCATTAGAAAAATCAAATGGCAATGGGCTGGTCATGTTGCGAGAATGACAAACAACCGATGGACATCACGATTCACAATATGGATCCCCAGAGACCACGTACGAAACTGAGGCCAACAAAATACAAGAAGGAGAGATTAAGTAGACAAATTCAGAAAATACTATCTTTGCGACGCCCATGATTGAGTAATGTGGCAGATCCTGGGGAAGGTCTATTCCCAACGACAGACGTTGAAAAGACTGATGATGATGATGACTAAGAATTTCACTACTTGTCAAATAAAGGATAGAGCATATTCCATGTTTTCTTTTCGAGTTACTGTTGAGCCACTGGTTCCACAACAATTCCCACAATGCAATGCGTGACGTAGTAAAAAGGGGAACCGTCTATAGTAGAATATTCATGTGTTGGGTGGGGGAGCAGAAGAATTAGAAGGTGCAAGAGAGATGGAGAGGGTGGTCCCTGCCTCCATAGCGACACACTGCTAAGCAAACGTCGAACACTTCTTTCACTTCCAAAGCGAGTTACGAGATAACTGTATGCATATGCGAAATTTCAACGTTTCCAAATCATAGACTTTTGTTTTCCGAAAAACAAATTTTTGCTCTTCATTTTATCCACTTCTCGTTGTTTTCTTTTGGTGCAGAGTTATAAAAAACATAAGGAAACAGGTCTGGTTATTCACTCAGTAGAAACAGTCACATAACTAATATCTTCGGCTGTATGCCTTGTTAGAGGTGATCAATTAAAAATTGGAAAAGAGGTTTTCAAGGAATAAGTGACTTCACTCGCCTTTTGTTGGGCAGTGATCACTAGAAAAATTAAATTAAAAAAAACAAGCATTAGCGCTACCGGACACGAAAAAAACCCAACCAATTTAGCATAAACTTAAATTGGAAATTCGAACCCCACAGAAAACCCTTAGGCTTACAAAAATAAAACGAAGTTTTTCTTGACATAATGAGGAGTATATGTTTAAATTTCTGCCCTCTAGCTCCATTAGTGCAACTGTATGCTTGATATATACATCATCAGTTAGCCACCCAACCAGCCAGAATCACTTGAAAACTGAAGCAACCTATGTTGACAGTTTTGGTGGCAGTTATAGTAGACAATTTCTAATACGAACTAAAATAATATTAAAAAACTTATCAGATGAAGTATTGCAAACGGTTATTATTAATTTTGACTACCATGTCCATTTATCATAATTTTTAGTTGTTTTCTCTCTTTGGCAACTTAACTCAGGTCGTTGACTGACGGCAGGGTGTAAACAGCACGGATCTTTATTTCCGATCTGCAATGTTTACACGCTGCTGTAGATCAATGGCCTGGGTTAAGTTGTGCTAAAAAAAAAAAAACAACTAAAAATTAGAGAAAATAATAATCAAAATTAACGATAAAAAAAAAACAGTGTTTCAACTTTTTCTAGATTTTCATGGGAAACAAAGCTCAAGCTACTTGAAATATAACACACATCAAGACTCAAATAAAACTCAATATATTTATTTTTCTTGATTAAATGTTTTTGTTTTGGGAAACCATGCCATCGGGACGAGTTATTTATGCTAACATAGACGATTTGAATTCAGGAGATTGAATATTGGTTTTATTGACCATGGATGAAATAGCAGGAATCAATTGTCTGTAACCATGAGAAGAGTCATTGATATTCGAAATCTTCTTCGGACAATTGAACTCTTCTTGGATTCGCTGAAAAGGATATAACAGCAACATGGATAATAGAGAGTTGTAATATTGAAAAACCATAGCCATCAAAGATTGCATAGGATCCTAACTTGAAAAAAAATATTTGTACGTGTTTATTTGTTCACATGTTTATGAGTTTGTTTATGTGTTCGTATGTCCAAGCGCTTTTGGCCACACTGTTTTGTCTATAGACTTGAAAATTGCCACCAGTGCTCTAGTAGAGCCCCTGTTGATTAATAACATTCAGATTCTCCTGATTGTAGATATTCATAGATTTTTTCAAAACTATTATGGACGTTTATCGTGGAAAACTCAAAAAATGTTATAGGCAGAATTTTATCCATTCTTTGCTTTTTGATGTGATTTTTAAATCCCTAGAAAGATATCAAGCACAATCAAGAATTGTACTTATTCTCAAATGTGTGAAAAGGTTGGACGGTGTGCCGATGATGGTGATGGTGATGATGATGCTTAAAAAATTCCTAATACAAAACATCTTTGTTCCGATCCTTTAATAAATAACTCGATCATTTTTTACATGTATATTCCATAAATAATGATAATAATAATAATAATAATAATAATAATAATAATGATAATAATAATAATAATAATAATAATAGTAGTAGTAGTAGTAGTAGTAGTAATAAAGAATTTCATCCTATCATTTAAGGTGATGATTACTGGGATTCCAGCATCCAAACAGATCATGTGATACAACACAGAAGACCTGATATAGTGATAGTGTACAAAGATGGGGGTGGGAATGACAGATGAAAGATATTGCTGTCCCGGAGACAAAAGGGTAGAACAGAACGAGCAAGAGAAGATTGAGAACTATCGTGAACTGAGGAGTGTAATTAGGTGTATGGCCTATGTTGGTGTAGTGTCAATAGTAGTTGGAGCTTTTGGTATTACATCAAATACTTTAGAGGATTGGTTGAAGAGGTTTGAGTTAAACAGTAGCATAGAGTTCTTGCAGAGAATAGCACTGTTGAGAACTGCAAAAATGGCCTGGAAATATCCTAAAGACTTACGGTTGTTGAGTACAACTTTTTCCTTGGGGGAATAAACAGGAATCAACCGAAGCCGAGATAACAATCGAAATAATGATAATTAAAAACCATTGCCTAACAAACTAGTTGCAACATATATACCTCGTGGCTGGAGTAATTGCGTTTCTCCCACTGGCACCAAAATTTGGTGCTCCAGCATATATAAAATTAGGATTTTGAATGCTGATCCAAGAATTGATCTTATCAAAATCAAAATAGCTTCTTTTTTATGATGGAACTGATAGGTAATATAAGGTGTTAGAAATGCAAGGAAATACAGGTGGATGATAATATTACGATTCTATATGATTAAGAGATTCTGTCAAAAAATACTGAAAACCTTTGGAAGTAACAAGTGACAGACTGTGTTGGGTTACATGGTACCAGTTGCAAGAAATGGAACAAATCTGTCTCAGGAGTTCCATTCCTGGTTCAGAGTAATAGTTGTCGTCGCCTTGAAAGGTTATCAGACAGGGCTAGAAATTCCAATCTACTATAGTATTTGCCAATATTTGAGGAGAAGCCAAGGCTACTAAGCCCAGTTTTTTTCCCAGCTATTCACCCACAATCCAGAGTGGATTCATACTTTCCCCAATAGCATTGATAGTGAACATCAAAAGTCTCAGCTGGACCCTAAAATTGGCAAACCAACTCTTTTTCTGTGATCTTAATCGTTAAGCCACCCGTATCCCCGGCTGCAACGGTTTCACCCAGATTGATTGTAAGATGATGCAATTATCTTATCGTTGAAAATACAATGGCGAAGACTAGCGGGTTAGGATCTGAACAGGAATGGGGCCAGAAATCCGCTGGCCAGAAATCAGTAAAATTATCTTTGAAGAACTGTATCATTTTGGCTGTGGGACAAGGAGCACCATTCTGAGTCTGCACGTAGTTGCTCTCTGGGTAGTTGGCCTTGAGCCTCAGGACCTTGTAGTAGGCATGAGCACCATTTTTCCTCCAATGATCTTGGTAGGATTTTTGGTCCAGAAGGTGCCTTTGACATTAATCAAGAGGTTCCAGTTGTTTCGGTCTTGATAGCGTCCACTGCGGTGATTTTCTCTCTTTTTTTAAAATCGTGGACCCATGATCCTTGATGCCTGAGCCCTTTCCCAGGGAGGAAATGCCTAATGTCCTGATGTATGATGTATGGTTCTGGTTCTGGTCCCAGTCCATGCACGTTCGTTCTGATTGTCTTGGTGTCCACTTTTTGTTCAGCAGCCATTTCAAGCACGGATGTTGCTGGGTCCTTTGCAATTTTGATTTTGAGGGCGTTTATTCCACTGCTTATTGACCCTTCCGCTGCCAGGCTCCCTCTGTGTGTCGCTGTCCATGTCTATGTCTGCTTGACAGTGCACACAGACACACCTATTTGGTCGGGGATACCTTTAGAGTCGAAAACTGAGCGTAGCAAGTCCGACACTCTTTGTCGTTTGTTCTCATGTGAATCTCAGTTCGATGATATTCCAGAAAAAAGGTTGTGTATCATAAGCTGACGGTATACCCTTTGTTCTGCATTTGGTTTCACACCATTTAGTGCAGTGGTTGGTGGGAACTTTTCGATTTAATTTTTTCTGCTTTGGTAGGACCAATCTTATAAGAATTGATGCAAAGGTATGTTATCATCGTTATTGTTATGAGCAATTTGCCGTTTATTCGGATCGAGCATCGTTATCGAATTAACATTTTTGGAAGTAAAATCTGATAAAATAACTAAAAACATTTTTTAGTTCTCAAAATAACTATCTTTCAAATAGGTTTGGCTTCTTACTAAAGTTAAACGTGAAATTTTGAAAAAAGAGGAAACGTAGTTGTAAAAGTTGTAATGTTTTTATGCAAGTCGGTCCCCTTGAATAAAAAAAAATAGGCAGGGTTTTATCATTAAAAACAAAAAAAAAAAAAGGGTTTTAAATTTATCAGACCGGACGGTTATTTGATCCCAAATCGTTGGTCCCAATGCAGTTGTATTAACCGACATCCGCTGTGTGATTTATTGTTACTATACTAAATATCCGCCCTCATGGGCAAGATAAACTGCCGTCCCCTCAAAAAATTAGAGTATGAAATGAAATATTTTCCCGGGTTTTTTGCCCCCGTTGCACACAGCACACCCGATATACCAAGCATCATACACTACTGCTATAGATAGCTAAATGAATACAAATAAATAGATAGATAGATAGATAGATAGATAGATAGATAGATAGATAGATAGACCACGAACGGTACACCGAACAAACAAACAACTATACGCAATTGATCTATAGGAATAATAACGGTTTTAATGAATTATAAAGTAAACTTTATAGCCGACTGCAAATATCATTAAACCCTGACACCCGAACTCTCCAACGCTCGTCAAAAATTGCCTTAACCATAATTGCCACTTCCGCTGACATCAACCAATAATTACGTTATTGTTTATTAGTCCCATCCGATAAGAAACAAAACCTTATTTATTGGCTTCGGTAACTTAATCGAACGTAAAATATATTTCCGTTCAAAATTGAATGTCATCTCTTGAGACTGACATTGCAATCTTATTTGCAAACTTATTCAAGCAAGTTTGTCAACCCTAGTTTGAAGGCTAAGGAGGAATGGTACGCCCATCAACGATTATTAACTTAGGGAATAAATTGAATAACAGAAAATTGTAG
Source organism: Thysanoteuthis rhombus (assembly GCA_963457665.1). Classification (NCBI taxonomy): domain Eukaryota; kingdom Metazoa; phylum Mollusca; class Cephalopoda; order Oegopsida; family Thysanoteuthidae; genus Thysanoteuthis; species Thysanoteuthis major. Next base: position 53,902,689 of record OY735223.1, on the reverse strand, counting down.
TTGGCGAACAACCGCTTGTCAATCAAGAATATGTCGTCAGCAATTATTGAATGACAATTCCTTTCTTGCCTTTCCATTACTGGCTTCAGAGGATTCTATTGGAGACAGCAGTTCTCAAACTCCCGTGTATGACGGCACACTAAGAAATTTGGCTTGGGCGGTCCACCAACTCTTTACTCCATTGAAATATGGATATATATCGCTATATATCAGTCCATAATACGCGTATGACAACTCTATGCTGGGAGCAGAAGGACATATTACATGTATGACACGTTCAGAATTCGAAATACATGTTTGTGTATTTGGGAAAGATTACTCAGCTACTTGTGAGATAGTTGTCAACCAAATTCAGAATGTCAACGGGCAATTTTGGAGAAATTCCCCCTCGTTGACATGTGCAACCAGTTATGGTAAACTGTGTATAAGAAATGAATGACCTGGACGAAGCCCTGACCGTATGCCCTATGACTTCTTCCTGTCAGGGTGAGTGGAGAGGAGGTTTACCGCACTAAATCACAAACTCTGGATAGACTTGAGGAGCTCATTCGATATGTTATGGTCAACATACTACCTGGCTTACTGCGAATGTCTATTGAAAACATACCGAACCGCTCTCAGGAATTGGTACCTCCGTTTATTTCCAAAACAACAGGCAAATTTTTATCTTTGTATGGTTCACAATGAGGATAGTTTGACAGCAATTGACCGATGAATAATTAAGTTATAACCAATTCCAAAATCACTGCAGTAGTAATAGCCTACAACATTAACTTAACCACTACACTTTGACGGAGTAAGAATATTTGTAAAATAAGAGTAAGATTTGTAAGGCCATAAACATGGGCGACCAGTGAGGATAGAAATCCTTACTTCAGTAATATTCTTCAATATTATCTTGCTAACCATTAGACTCCGGTGAGATAAACATATTCAGTATGATAAACTTTGTATGGTGCAAGACAAAAAAATAGTACTCAGTGAGTATCGTAATCATTAGTTGTCGTGTCTAGCTTGGTAATCACTGCTTCACGGTGGAGCGATGAATATAATGCTATTATATAAAAGCCCATGTAACTTTTTTGTCTGTTCTTTTGTTAGTTGGTGTCTGACATACTTAAGCAATCACAAATAGAGGAAAGGGTGGAGCAAGGCTCTAGTTTCCGTGAGTTCACGTCTTCATCATCACCATTTCTAATCTTACGACTATTACTATTACTGTTGATGTCTTATTAAGAAGACGGAAAGCAATTGTAAATATAGGCATCTTTGATTTTTTATGAATGAAAGTTTTTTCTCAATATGGTAAAAGAAACATTCAGTTGCATTATTGCTTTGAAGTTATTATTAAAGAAATATGAAGAGTTGTAGAAAATAGTTATAAACCTGAATAACATGTTCTCTTTTGTTTGCATAAACGCATTTACATGAAAATATCATTAGCAACAACAGCAGCTGCCTTTTTGCGTCCATTGTTGGACATAGACCTCCCTCAAGATTCGCCAGACCTTTCTGTCATGGACATTGCGGAGCCAAAACTATCTGAACCTATTTAGTTCATCAAGCCATCTTATATTTTGCCGTTGGCGTTTTTGCATATGATCTCTGGGGATTCACGTTGTGAGTCGGGATATACAGTGGTTATCTGACACTCTTGCAACGTGTCCATTGCCAGTGACGTTTTTTAATGGTTTCTATGATATCTCTGAGCTCTGTCTTTTCCTCTAATGTACTGGGCTGTTTTATGATCTCTCCGTTTGAGGTTGAGTATGATTCTTTCTTGTGTGCGTTGCATGGTTCTCAGCATGAGGATCAATCTTTTGGTAAGGTTCCATGTTTTAGCTCTATAGGTGACCATAAGCAGAATGCAGTTGCTGTATAACCTTCCTTTTAGGACCAGTGGAATTTTCTCCTTTTTGAAAGTTGAGCTGGCTCGATTGAAAGTTCTTCTTTGAAGGATTTCATAGAGATTTGTTGCCCCTGGTAGATGTAGTGGTGCATTTTTTCAGCTATTCATTTTCAATTCTAATTGTTGTGTTTTTGTGTTCAACGTGTTTGGCAATTAATCTATATGAAAATAATTGCGTCGTTTTTGACGGGCATCTTGCTAGTCGTCGTACAACACATGGAACAATTCTCCAAAATAGCTGACTTTTGACATTACTACACGAAAAACAAACCATCTTTTTATAGTTTTTTTTTTTTTTGCTCTTGCATTTTTATTTTGAAATCACAATATTAACAAAGGCAGAGAGAGAGAGAGAGAGAGAGAGAGAGAGAGAGAGAGAGAGAGAGAGAGAGAGAGAGGCGATTGCCCTGATATGAAGCAAAGGTTAATTGACGATAAGGGAGAGAAAAATGAAAAACCATTTGGTCAACTTGCCATCATATTCTCTTCGCCATTAAAACCCGCATGCAACGCCAAGCGACTCACAGAAATATTAGTCATAAAGAACCAATCAGCAAAGCTGACAACTCTGACGTCAGCCCGGCCCCGTACCGTATAAAATTACTGATACTGTTTTTTTTTTCTTTCATGGGGTCTACGAACAATCGGATGATATACTCGACCTTTTAGGTTACTAGTCTTGGATCTCAAACTGACCTTCAGGGTGGGGGTACTTGATGAAAAATGGGGTCTCTGCGCGTGGTCAGTCGAGTATTACATTAGCCCCAGGGACAGGCTCTCATCAATCTTGGTAACTGCGAAAAAGAATGCAATCGTCTCACATAACATGCGCACAGGAAGCACATAGAGGGATGACTAAGCTCATCGACAAATGAAAATATTAAGTACTCCAGTGATAGCTTAGTTGTCAAAGCGTCAGGGATTGGGTCATCGGGAATATTGTTCAATTTTCGGTGCTTTGTAAAGAAGAAATATTTGGAGAAGACTCAAAATATCAACTGTTACAGGATTGTTAGTAAATGGTAGCTCTTGACACTGAGAGATCTCTATGTGGCATATAAATATTCGTTTGTCTACGCAAACATTGGCATAAGGTCACATTCATACAGTAACCAATACAAAACGAATTCACAATATATATATATATATATATATATATATATATGTGTGTGTGTGTGTGTGTGTGTGTGTGTGTGTGTGTGTATGCACCCACGTGTGCGTGTATACAGTGCCTATAATAGGTAAATGAACTGCCGCTCTGCTTCTGATCGCTTGGGTCTGAGAGTCAAAAACAGGAACATTACGCAAGGTGAACAACATTTTTTGCAACCAACTTAACTAAGCATAAATTTGGACGTTTTCTTCTAGTTCTGAATGCTAAATTTGTTGAAAATTTCTTTTTAAAATCAGATTGTAAAATTTGATTTTTTCAGCGTAATGTTCCTGTTTTAAATCTTCAAACCAAAGCAATTGGAAGTAATGGCTATTCGTCCAAATACTTATGACAGGGACTGTATACATCGCTGTCATCATCAATAGCAGTAGCAGTCCTTATAAATGCATTGCTGGTCAATGACCTTTACCATCTTCTCCTATGACGAACTCAGTTAACCTGTGTCTTGCTACGTCCTACCGGCCAAAATTTCTATCCCATTTATCCATCTTGTATTTGATCTTTTCATACTGCGTTTACTGTCCCATGGGCACCCATTGATTAACTTTTTGCTCTATCTGTTCTTGTGTCTAAACACTTGTGGTAAGTATCCAACCAATTTCTCTCTCTTTCTCTCTCTCTCCTTCTCGCTATATATGTGTGTGTGCGTATTGTTCATTCTCTTTTAGTCACCCTCCAAGACATACACGGATTTAAATGAAAAATAGATAGATAATCAAAAATACACCACATCACTGTAGGCGATATCTAAAAGCAATAAGAGTACCTCACCATACCACTAGGCTTTGTTGGTTTTCTGTCACGAACTGGAAGTGCCAGATCCATGCAGATGCAGCCTTTACCGAATCTTACAGCCTCTTGATATGCATGAATAAACGTCTTCCCAGTCTCTCTTCCGGATCGTGCTTTCGAGTTTAGCTGTAAAGAGCTCTGGGGATATTACACCCCCTTGTTTTACTCCTTTTCTAATCTTTATCTTGTTACTAATCTCCAGAAGTCTGATTATTGCAGATTATTTTTGTTTATATTCTCCATTACTTTTATATAACTCTCATTAATACATTTATAGACTATCCTCGAGATTACTCACAAATACATTAACTAGAAAGCGCCCAGAGATTGTATACCCCTGCCAACACCATTGTTGGAGAAAGGGGAGGGAATTTATCATGGATCCATCCAAAAATCTAATAAGTTCTTCCATAGCCTTTTATCCCCTATTAAACAAAATATCATCGAAATTACTTGAAACTTTTGGAGATATTACGTAAGTAGGAAATATATATATATGACGAAGAGAAGATAACTGTGTATGGATCCGCAGCCAAATTTGATCAGTTCTTCTATAGCGTATAGCCCATCCTCCCACGTAACTTTTGGAGATATCAAATGGGCAGTCATGAACGTCTACATACATATAATTGGAAATACTAGTTGAGGACAAACATAGGCATGGCTTCCACTGGAATGAAACAATTATATTTGTCCAGGGTGTTGCAATCGGAGCAAGTGAAGACGATTCAAACATTCCCTAGATAAAAAGACAATAGGAATACACACACAGGCGTGCACACACACACACACACACACACACACACACACACACACACATATATATATATATATATATATATATATATATATATATATATATATAAAGCTCCACTCCAATTTGCCTCCTGCCACATAGCACTTTCTATGAACGAATTTTCAGTCAAGAAAAATATTCCTGTGGTACTGCTGGTCCCCTGATCCGAGTCCTTGTGACTATTTCCTGTTTCAAAAAATCAAAATCCATTTAAGAACTGTTGAGAACATTCAACAGGTCCTGACGAACCAACATAAGGTAGAATCAGTTGAAGACTTCCAGAACTTTTCCCAGTTGTGGGGACAACATCTTCGTCGGTTCCTGGCTCCCCAAGATGGACTAATCTGACTGGTATGAAGTTGATTCGTAATAAAGTTGTTAATAAATAGTTCTACTTATTAAGTCCCATTACTTTCTTGATAGACCCCATATATACAAATATACATATATATACATATATATGTGTGTGTGTGTATGTGTGTGTGTAATAAAGTCATAAGATAAAGGAAGTGGAGAAAAGGCAAGAATGGTACTTTTTTTGATTGGACCACAGAGCAATGGTTAATTCCTCTAAAAAATAAGAGATAATGGAATTTCAGGGTCTGGAAATCGAGATTCACCCATTAAGGGACGCACTAGCAAAAATATTAACAATTGTCAAGGGAGCATTGTACAATATCAAGACTGATACATTGAGTGGATTCAAGTTGCACCACATTACAAGTAATTTAATTCGGAGATCCATCAGAAACCCTGAGGAACATTTTGAAATCAATTAACATTTCGTTTCTCTTTTGATTTTATTTCGCTGAACCGAAGCTGAGAACCGTTGACTAAAATGAAGTACAAAAAAAAAAATGGTGAAATCTGCTCTGCTTATAACTGCCAACGTGCTTAAAGCATAAATTATACAATGAATGCATTATACCAGCTACGATTTACAGATGCAAAACATGGAAATTAGAAAAAATTGATCTTAGAACCAACTTAGAATCACACAGAAAGCAATGGAAAAAGCAATGCTAGGGATTAATCTAAGAGACAGAAAAAAATCAATATGGATCAGAGAGGGAGCTAAAGTGGAAGATTTTATACAACGCAAGAACAAGGTGTTGACGAAATTACATACAACTCATTAAGAACATATACAAGAATAGCACTGTAAATAATTAGAGTACATGAAAAAGATGAAGATAAGAAAAGGAGTTAGGCAAGAGTATTCAATATCATCTAAATTATTTACAGTGAACCTTGGAAACATCTTTCAGAAAACTGACAGAAATAAAATGGGAATAAACTTAGACGGAGAATATTTGGACCACTTTAGATTCGCTGATGATGTTTCTATGAAACCAGAAGCACACGAAGAATAACAAACCATGTTGACGGATCTAAATAGGGGAAGTAGATTTAAAGACGAACAAAACAAAGATAAAAATAATGTTCAACGATAAAGCCCCTACCCTTAAATAGAAGAGGCTCTGGAAGAAGTTGACCTGGGACAGGTATTAAAGTTAGGGAAAAGCTATTAAAGCGAAATAAAACGGCACATAAAATGATCAGGTGGGAATCATTTAGCATGAATAGAGACATACTGAAGAGCACCGAACCAAGGTGCTTAAAGCATAAATTATGTAATAAAGAAAACCAACTGACAATTAACACAGAGAGCCATGGAAAGAAGAATTCTAGGAATAGAAAAAGATCAACATGGATCAGAAAGAGGACTAGAGTTAATTATGCGGTACAAATAATTAATTCATAAAAATGAAGATGAGCTGGACACTTAGCGAGAAGAGATGACACCAACCAGATCAAAAGCTGAGAAGGAGATGGGAAGGGCCATTGTCAAACAGTAGACTTACAATTGCTTGGTACATAAAAAATTATGATTATCTATTTTACGCAAAAGTATATATGACCCAGTACACCAAAATCGCTGTACTATCACAAACACCGATAAGCTAGGAAATAATTAAACAATTCTTGCGACAAACTCATCAACAACAAAACTCGAAAAAAAAACACCTTGAACATGAAGGCTTACTGATCATAATCAAAACTCCTATAAACCAAGAGAAATAATCAGAGAATCACAAGGCAGTACGACCCCTGAGGCGGGTAAACCTGCTAAAATTTGCCCCCAAATATATGTCGGGGAAACTTGAGGAACACTTTAAAAAGGGTATATGAACACCGACATACACTAATAACAGATGATCGTCAAAAGGCCTTGGACTCTCATTGAAATGAGCCATAATTTCGAAGATCAATCACATCTATCATAAAGTGATACGCAGATCCATCGAGCCTGCACTAACTGCAGTAAGCAACACTGCGCAGTAACGACCAGGTTTCAGTAACACACCCATGCACCCAGCAAAGTTAGAAGTGAAACAACAATTCATCACCCCAAACAGAGCCAATCAAAATACAGTCGAAGAACGTTAGTACATACCATCAATATTACAACATACATACACATACCCGAGAAGAACATTTCAATAATATACACAACACAACAACACAATCGAAGATAATATATTGATACACTCATCAATAAACATACCAATATGCCAATCATAAAAAAAACACTCCTATACACATACACACTGCAAATAGCCAATCAATACCCAGTCGAAGCAGATTAGTTTATCACATGAGTATCACAAGACTATACACAAATGAGAAGTACGGACAATACGATAAAGAGAACGAGATATGATGATATACTCATTGATACATATAGAAAGATTCTCACTACTACTACACACACATACACATCTATTTTTGTCATAAGGACAACACATACATCTATTTTCGTATACACTTATACACGCATACAATGACATTTACATACACAAACCTATCATTTCATCCATAGTTTTCACTAACAAGCACACGGAGGATTAACATCCATAAAACACATACACCCTTTTCCGTACGTGTACATACACCCCTTTGTCATTCTATCAGCTACAGCTACCAACGTGCCCACTATAAAAACACACATACAAATAAGTTTCAAGGGACAGATACGTTTATACGCACACTGAACACATACACACCAGATTCGTTTTAATTCAGACGATGGCCATAAATCCGCTCACTCCTTTCCCCGTTTCCCACTCATAGACAGGGACAAACTCTCTCTCACAGATAAAACCACATCCACTAGAGTCACCATCCCTTTCGACCTTTTTTTAGTATTCTTATTCTGTTCATCGAAGCCCCCCGAAGCAAAACATTTTTTGTGTGAAGCGAATTTTTTTTTCAACTACCTGGTTTCCACACCGTCTCTCTCCCCCTTCTCTCTCTCTCTCTCTCTCTCTCTCTCTCTCTCTCTCTCTCTCGTTATATATATATCTATATATATATATATATATAATCATAAATTATATATGATTTTATCAAGAAATGGATGTATGATCCGGTCTAATGTTTATAAATTGCGTTATATCATATTAAAAATCAATCTGAAATGATCTTCCGTTGTTACATGGTGAATGTATCATTTAGCCTAGACAACGTACGTAGAATGAACAATTGAAAGAAATGAGGCTGATGCAGGAATCGAACCTGCAACCGATAGGACAGTCTTTTCAACGTAGCATTCCACTCATCATTGGGCTAAAACCAACCAGAAACGGTGCAGCATCCCCATTCTATTTGTTCATTTCTATCTGTTGTCTGGGCCAAATGATACATTCATCGTGTCAAAACGGGAGATCATTTCGAATAGAGTTTCAGTATAACATAACGCAATTTATAATCATTCGGTCGATCATCTCTCTTTCTCTCTCTCTCACTCTCTCTCTCTCTCTCTCTCTCTCTCTCTATATATATATATATATATATATATATATATATATATATGTATATATATATATATATATATAAATATATATATATATATTGTTGGAAATTTTGAATTTTTATGCTTGAACGTTAATGCTGAGAGAGAATTTTTGGTTGAGTAAATTTATACAATCCCAAAGCATATCCAATTTTATGTTATGCAAATCATGTAAAAGAAGTTCAATCGAAAAATAAATATGCTTAGAATAAATTCCCTTTATGAAATCACTGTCTTTTTCCACTGGAAAACATCTGAAACAGATTTAGAAATGGAGAATCTTCATATCATTTATAAACCTGTCAAAATTTATAGAAAGGGTTTAGGGGAGGACTGATACCAATTTTCCAAATATGTAGATAAAATGCTATGGTCAGGAGCGCCTGAACTCAAACACATGGACATAAAAAAAGGATAGAACCCTTCACCATCTTTGATGATTACGGTTGTCAAATACATAAGTATGTTGATTTTAAAATCTTCATATATTAGAGTAAATATTTTAAGTAAAAACAGATATTTATGAAGAATTATTTCGTCAACAGAAGTATTGAAATCTTATTGATCTCGCAATATTTAAATAGAATTCAACAGGAAACATCATGTTTTCCAGTGGCTGATTCAGCAGTTTCCATGCTCATAAACTGTAACAGGTTAATCTCACAGTCTACTGAGTCAGACGTTTACTGCGTGGACTTCAGAGAGAGGAAGTTCAGCTCCAGGCAATGCTCGATCATACCCGGCCCATATATACAGAATTGCCCTTGAATGAGTAGGTCCCAACGATTATTCTTTATAAGAAGTTAATTTCTTTCTTGAGCAAACAGCAGAATTTTCTAGCAGAACATAACACAATCACGATGTTTGTCTTACCTTCTTGAGTTCTCAGCGCACTTGATTTTTTACTTGAGGGGATGTTTGAAATTTAGGGAAAGATACAAAACATATATCACCTAAACTTAGGGTCGGCAAAATTTCTAGACCATCGACCTCTTCATGGAATCTTTGTTCCCTCTTTGAACCCCATGTAGGTCCTCCAAAAGAAAAATATCAAATCTATCAATACTAGAACCTAAAATGCACCAAATTTTCAAAAAACGTACCAAATCTAATGTACATAATTTTTTTTTTCAAAATTGTGAAATTAACCAGAAAATCAATAGTAAAATACAAATCAAACAAGAATATTTATCGAAAGAAGTAAAAAGTACTAAATATTCAACAGATATCCTCCTGGCGTCTATTGATTCTGTTCGATCCCCTTAGATAGTCAAATTGGTCCCCAGGGTCGATATTGACCTCTTTGGCGAACGAAAGGAACTCATTCAAAATGCAATTATGCCCAGAACACCAGATGTTTTAACACAAGTTTACCATGAGTGAGAGAGGCGTATTCGAATGTTAATTTTCAAAGAAAAGAATATAATAGTATATTTATAGAATGAATTTACAGTTTGTTAGAAAAAAATGGTAATCTTCCTTGTACATGCGTGGAAATTTTGTACCATAGGCAATACGAGGTTGATCTCTGGAATAAGCAGCCATTTATTTGTAAAGAAAAATATCCTACCTAGGGCAATGGTACTTTAGTTCCATTCAAAGTACTCTCCTTTCAAACATTACACGATTATCCCACCCTCACCTCCAGTTATCAAAAGAGTCCTCTTCTGGAATTGCGATAAGCTGCCTCATTATGATTTCCTTAATCTCGCCCATGGTCTGAAATCTACTCCCTTTCAACGGAAAAGGCTGAAAGTCGCCTGAAGCCAAATCTGGACTGTGCAGTAGCTGAGAAGTGTGGATGATGCTACGTTTTGCCACTAAAAGAAAAGGTACTGCACGAGACGAGACTGAGTATCCCCATGTATTTCACTATGAGATATTACAACCTACATGATGATTTATGAATTTAATATTACCCTTATCTCTTTCCCGGCTCAATTTCTCGCAAATGGCATTTGCTGCTGTCATCTGCTATGGAGAATTTTCTTCAGACTATTGGATGGCTACTTGAGCCTAACATTGTTACTTGGAAAATTCAACTTGCGTTGTATGTGTAACTTAAAGTGAACATATCTGGGATATTTAATTTAATAAATCTGTGGCCCAGGTTGAAATTCATATATTTACGTAATATATTTTGAATTGATTTGGTTCTTAGTTCACCACGTGATTTTTCTTACCTTTTTATTTGTTAATATTTTTTGTGTTTATATATACTTAAATCATGCACATATATAAATATGCATATGGGTATGCGAATTTCCTATTGATTCATCTGTTAGCTACTGCAGTCTGGTAAATCATCTGGTAACTCTTTCTATTTGACTTTAGTTTTCTCTCACACACACACTCTCTCTCTCTCCGTCTTTCAGCCTCTTTATCTTTATACACAAAACACACACACACACATGCACACACACACACACACACACACACACACATATATATATATATATATATATATATATATATATATATAGTCTTGAGAGCTTTACAGCTTTAAGTGATAAACACATTAAAAAAACTTTTTCATTTTTTTCTGTCACTTCAGTCACTTATTTCCTAATAACTTTGAGAGTAATTTAGATATATATATATATATATATATATATGTGTGTGTATATATATACATATGTGTATATATATATATATATATATACACACACACACACATATATATACACACACATATATGTACACACACATATATATATGTGTGTGTGTGTGTGTGTGTGTGAAAATCTATACTCTGTAAATTTTTAGATTGTTTTTATACAATTTTTAGAGAACTGCAGATCCCCTAAACTTCAAACTCTACACTGCACTGCCTTGATAGTGGTCACTGTGCAGAGAGAGAGCGAGAGAGAGATAAAGAGAGAAAGAGAGAGGGAGATGGAGAAACAGAGAAAGTGAGTGAGAGAAGGACAGAGACAGAGACAGAGAGACGGATAGACAGATTTATCAAGTATTCTGTCAATTTATTCGAATTCCAGATTCTGGGTGTTGATTAACACACCAGGATGCTTCAAGATTCGACATTTTTATTCATTTAGATTGAACACCTAGCCTTTACGAGATTCCCTGCAGGGGTAGATCTTATGTTTATCAAAAGATGCGCGTACACGACGTATAAATGCCAGTTCAGTCGGGCGCAGATTTGGATGCTGACACATTTTTTTTTTCGCCTATGCAACTCTTTCAAGAGAGCATAGAATTTTTATGAAACATTTGAACTATTATAAACTTATAAACTAAAACAGTGCACACCCAAAATGGCCGGAATATTCCTGCATAGAAATCGGCACTTTTGCCTAGAATCAGAGTGTAGTATTTATGCGCTCATTGAAAAGTTTAACACAAAATATCTATCCGTGTAAATTCTGTACAGAGTAACTTTTTCGTTTGTTTCTAAATTCATAACAAAGGATTCTCCCATTTGAATGAAACAATTTTGCTGATAGAAAATATCTCCTACCCACCATTTGTAGCAATGGACTCTTTTCTACGAATTCAGTCACTTTTTGATAAAACCTCAGATGTATTTGATAAGACGTGAACATTTGTTTACACTAAAAACAGCTTTGAAATAGTGAACTTTTGAGTCTTAATGTAAATAGCTTCTTCTCAAAATCTCATGGAAATTCAAATACATTCTTGAATTTTTCCTCGATCTAGGATAGCGAGTCTCCATGAGGAACCCAACCAAGAGACTGATCCTCCAACTGAGAACCATGCGACGTGCACATGAGATAATCATGCTCAACCTCACATGAAGAGACCATAAGACAGCACAGTATATTACAGGAAAGACTAGAGTCCGAGATATAGAAACAGTTAGAAAACTCAAATAGCAATGGGCTGAACATGTTACATGAATGTCAGACAACTGCTGGATATCATAGCTCACAATGTGGATCCCCAGAGATCATTTGTAAAATTGAAGCCAACAGAAATCGAGACCAGCTAGATAAATTCAGAAACTACTGACTCTGTGATGCCCATGATAGAGAGGTCAGGCGAATCTTGTGGAAGGTCTCAGTTTAACGATGGACGTTAAAAGCTGCTATTGTTGATGATGATGATATCTAGTATACATACGTAGGTAAACCTTTTGTTTCAAAAAGATTGAATTATGTGTAGTATAAGATAACATCAATATACAATACATTATGATAATATCTTATATAGAATAACAAACTACATGAAGTATGACATAAGCTACAAACCGAAGCCATTGCTGAAGTGTACTCAGTGTTCGATCAAGACTACTGGGGTGCCATGATAATGTAGCTGTTTTGTTTTTAAATCCCTGAAACAGTTACAAAGTAAATAATTGGTGATCTCAACCAGAACAAATCACACAGTACCATAATATCAAATTCTATGTCAAACATTAAAAAAAAATACAGAAGAAAATTATATAAATTACAGTAACAGATATTAGGAAATAATTGACTGGAATGACTTACATTTTTGGAAAATTAAAAAACAATCCATATTTAGTGTTTAAAGCTGTGGGGTTTTCTAGTCTATAAATGTGTGTATATATATATACTAGCAGCGATTTCTGGCAATGCCCGAGTATCAAATAACTTCAGGCAGCCGCACGAACACTTCTGTATACCAAAGCAGTTTGAAGAATAAGGGGAGGATCAAAAAGGTGGTAGGGGAATATCAGATAAACCATAAAGGACCCCCTCTCTCTCAACAATGGACGTTTGAAAAAATTCATGCCATTAACCTCCGGTACAAATAGTAGGTACTGGGGCTAGTACACTGTCTGTAAAGTTTCAAAACTCAGGACTCTGGACGTAAAGAAATAAACCAAAACGAACTTGAAAGAAGGAGAATAACTGTGGACCTTTTCTGCATACAGTTATTCTTTTTCTTAATTTCATTCTTTTTCTCGTTAATACTGTCAAATATTAAGTTTCATTTGTTTTTCCCAACAAAGTCTAGGATTCCCTACCAGTACTTTTATATAAATTTTTGCTGTTAGCATGTTGCGGGGATTCCGGCGTTGCCTGTGGAAGTGATAACTGCACATTTAAGTTATTAAATACACATATCATCCAAAGTAAAAATTGTTTTCTCTTTGGTTTTGAAGGCGGATAATATAAAATTTGATCTGATCATATATATTAGTGATTTAGGTAACTATTTTTCTTAAGCCAAATCGGCATAGTCACTCATTTCACGAAAAACAACATATTCACGTATCTTTTGTAAAAATAGAAGTTTGTTTTCATTTGATTTTCACATGAACTTTTGATTTTTGCTTTGATTGAATGAATTCTTGATCAAATTGAAATTACGTATTCATTCATTTTTCGTAAAATAATAGTTTTCGCAGAAATACTTCTACTAGACACGGTTATTTGAGAAGACCTGTTTACATTCGACTGACAAAGGCTCAAGAGTTTCTGTTAAATCCGTCAAGTATTTGTGAATGTCTCCGTTGATCATTCAGTAGACAACTATAATATATAAACTTCTAAATTTCAAATCAGAGTACGGAAACGAAAAAGTTGAATATCACTTAGATTCTATTTTAATCGATCAATGTGTGCACACAAACATGTTTACTGACAATAATATATGAACATATATCTATAGATATGGAGAGAGAAAAAAGTTCATTGATTGGTGAACTAAGTAGGAAGATACTAGATGGAAGGTAGAGATAGAATTAAGACATGGCAAAGATCAATTCAGAGGAGGCCATCAAGGAAAACATTTTGACGGGTACTGTTCAAGTATATGATAGTTGTAAGTTCACAGTTTGATTCAGTGAAATTGAAATGGAGAACCTGCCTTCTGTTAGGTCTACTGCAGGAGTAGATCTTATGATTACCGGAGGACACACCTACACGATGGGTACATGTCAGTTTTGTCTGACGCTTTGGTAATTAGAATGCTGATACAGTTTTGTCACCCATGCAATTCTCTTAAGGAAGCTCTCGTGGTTGGTTTTCATCGAGTGTTTTTTTTGTGATTCGGTTGGTGATGATTTCTTAAACATATCCCTAAGACTGTAACCAAAAAGACAGCATTATACATAGGTATCGACAAAATCAGAACACTGTCAACTGACATGCACCAAACCGATCTAGAAAGTGAAATCAAAAATGTCAAATGGGACATCATAGGCATTAGCGAGGTGAGAAGACCCGGAGAAGAATTAATTGAACTGAGGAACCGACATCTTCTTTACAGCTGCGGAAAAGAGAAAGTAAAACAAAGTGGAGCAGGCTCTCTCATTAATAAGGACCTCAAAGACAATGTAACCGGCTTCAAAGCCGTCTCTGACCGAATAGCTAGTGTCACCATACAACATTCAAAGCAATACAAACTCAATATAATCCAAGTCTACGCTCCCACTTTGTAATCAACCCAACAGGAAATAGACAACTTCTATGATGACCTGAACTCCCAACTCCAAGACACAAGAAAATACTTCAATGTTATCATGGGAGAC
>OY735223.1:53875181-53882681 GCA_963457665.1 Thysanoteuthis rhombus | reverse complement strand
AAAGTATCTCTTGCTGATTCATAATTTATTACTACCAGACAGTAAAGTATCTCCACTATGTAAAACAGGAAGACATAAGAAGCAGTGACCGACATCAAAACAAAGCAAAAGTAAAAAAGAAAATATATAAATAGAATGAGAAGAAGGTTTTCAATCCTAGAGAGATAGACATCCCCCTTCGCTCAAAAAAACATCCTGATAAGGATCTAAAATAAATACAATCATTCGTCCAAAAAAGCCTAAACAGAGCAGAAACATAAACATGCTTGTGTAGTGAATCCTTTATCATATCTTCTTAAGCTCTATTCTAACTCAACTTAATATCTAATATTGAATGTACCAAACACTTTATAAAATACACCCATCGCACATCGGATAGTGCATTATATCATATTGTATCCCTAATTTGTATTATATATATATACATACCAAGGTACTAATCAGTTATTTAATACCTGATGTGTAATGGGTTTATTTCATAAAGTGCTCTATATATTCATCATTAAGTTAAGTTAAAACAGAGCTTTAAACCTGTAAAATGATGTATTAGCTACACAAACACGTTATATCTCTGCCCTTTGTGGCTTCTTCGAGCGGATGATTCGGTTTATTTTAGATCCCTATGCAGGGATCTAAATAAGGATCTAAGATAAACAGATTTATCGAGATCTTCATTCAAGACGTTATTTGAGGTGTTTATTTTCTGGGTGGAAAAACTCCGTCTCATCCTATTTATATTTCTTTTTCTTTTGTCTCTTCTCGTGTTGACTTGTTGATCTCTATTGAGCTGAATTATCAACCCCAAAGAAATCCTTAGAGCCGATATATTATTTAGGATTTAAAAAAAAAACCTTTAAATTCTGATCAACCAACCGTACGTTATCTTTTTTCAAACGGAAAATCCAAAAACAATACATCACTATCAACAAATTACTGCGACCTCAAAGACAGCAATATCTCACCCACAGAAAAATGGAAAGCATTTAAACAAATGCACACACATGCCAGAATATTGAAACCCTATGCTACCTATGTGTAAATAGGAAATTAGAGACTCTCACCTTTACTAAAAAATCAGACTTACAAAAAATGGAGTAGCTATAAAGTGTTGGCACTGTTTGAAGTTTCTATTAAATAAAATAATTCAGCACCCACATACAGGTACACAAAAAGCCACTACTATGGCTATCTTTTCCTTCTCGTTAATGCTATTTGCGGTAGTAATATTACTATCAATATTATTCCTAGAATTATTATGCTCCCAGCCATTATAGACATAACCTATTTATCTTCTTGTTTTATATCTATAATAATTTGAGATATATAGATACTAACCAACCTAGAAAATCAAGAGAATTGAACATAAACAAGTGAGGCCTTGTAAAAGTGAACCGTAACACTTGCAGCTGAAAGTAAGACGATGTACCTCCTAGAATCAAACCCACCACCCAAAAACTGAGAAATCAACTACACGCTGATAAAAAATTGTCTGAATCATTTCAAGCAATTTATAGCTAACGGCCATGAATTCAATTCCCCTATGGATTACTTCATCTCACACACTCACACACACACACACACACACACACGCATATACATACCAAACTGAGCTGATTTTAGAATAGAACAACTCAAAAATGTAACAAGTTTGATATGCACACGCTTGTGTGTGCACATGTACGTGAATGGATATAACTCATTATCCAATTGTTGTTTCTAGTTATTGAACCTCTTGATGAATGTTTCCTCTTTATCGATCTGTATCACACAGCGAAGACGGCCATAAATGTCAGGGAATTGTTTCCTGTCCAGCTCAGATTTCCGATTTGAAGTTCCCGGCCACAATTGAGAGCCAGCACCGACATTTGATGTAGACTGACTCGATGGAAACCGACATTTGCAACTACAGACCATCAACTGAAACCGTCTCCAAAATATCAGCATGGGTTTCTCCAGTTCTTAAGCATATCTGGCTGGCTGGCTAGCTGTACATGATGCACCATTAGAGCTGGAGGGCTAAATCCTAAAAAGAAGAGTATACAACCAATGCATATTCAGGATAGTTACTTAGCCGAAATGTGGATCCTAACCAAGAGACAGATCCGCAAACAGAGAAGCATGCAGCGGGCACATGACAGAATCATGCTCAATCTAACATGGAGAGATCACAAGACGGCACAGTATATCAAGGAGAAAATGGAAGTCCGAGACATCAATGAATCTATTAAAAACTTAAATGGTAATGGGCTGGCCATGTTGCAAGAATGGCAGACAACCGGTGGACCTCAGGACTCACAACGTGGATCCCCAGAGATCACATGTGAAACAGAGGTCAACAGAATACAAGATGGAAAGATGAACTAGACAAATTCAGAAAATACTTGCTCTACGACGCCAATGATAGAGAATTGTGGTGGATCCTGGGGAACGTCAATGTTCAACGACAGACGATAGAAGATTGATGATGATGACGATGATGATGCATAGAAAATGTTTTATCTGTTTCTTGAGAATACCTCCCATAAACAGGGTTTTTCAATTTGCTATGTGAACCTATTGCCCCCTTGAATTTTCAATTTTTGATTTTTAATTTTTTGTAATTTTTTCCTTCTAAGAGTCACAGACTGGGGGGCTGATTAATTTGAAGTTCAAATCTGTGCAATTCAATCATCGTATGTGCCAATTGTATAATATAAATATGTTTGATTTATGGATTGCATATCAATTTAGGACTGACAAACTTTCCAGACTGGAAAGTAAACTCCTTCGTTGAGGCAGTAACTATACAATAAAGAGAGAACTTCATTTTATGAACACAAAAATATCATATCTTATGAAACTATTATGACCAAGAGAGTATCCAGCTATATATGTAAATAAGTGTGTGCTTGTGCATTTGTGTGTTATCTTATTAATTATTATGCTATTAATTATATATTTATATATATATATATATATATATATATATATATATATATATATGTATATATATATATATATATATATATATATATATGTATATATATACATATATGTATATATATATATATATATATATATATATATATATATATATATATATATATATATCAGGAATATGCAAATCAAGAGTATAAAAATATGATATGATATAATACAATATCCGATGTATGAAGGATTTATTTCAAAAAGTAATCGATTTGTTCAACATTTAATGTTAAGTTGAGCCAGAGTACAGCTTAGAATTGGATGAAGTAAACAAGTTGATGTTTTTCGTCCTATTTAGGTTTACCGAGGTGATTGATTCAGATTACATTATATCCATACTTGGGGATCTAAATAGGGATTTTAGATAAACCGAATCATTCACTTGAAGGCCAAACCCCAAATGCCATGCATGAACAAACACTCTCACACTGGGTTACTCAGTCAGCAGAGAGACGACATTGAATGACCTTGTATATTGTGTTACAGTTGCACAATAACTGAGCTAGTCATCATTCACGTCTCGTGCAGTACGTTTTAGTAAAACACTGCATCATCGAGATCTGTCAGCTCCCATACAGTCCAGATCTGGCCCCCGGCGACTTTCGAGCATTTGCCGATGAAAGACAGTGGGCGAGATTAAGAAGAGGTCACGTTAACATCCTGTCGCAGGACAGGACCAATCTTGTAAGAATGTAATCATCGCTCATTTGCTTCGTTTATTATGGCCCAACACGCATATACACACGGTCGTACGCACGCACAAACACACACAAACTGTATCTATGTATCTATATATAGATATGGAGATAGATAGATAGATATAGAAGACCGTTACCACTGTAGTGAATATGGTGGTTAAATACTAAACTTAGCTCAGCAGAGTAAATATATAAAGTAGAATGATAAAATTAGGTTCAGTAGTTTAAGGCTGGTGACCAAAGGTCAGCGTTTTTTTATATCAAATGTCAACTTTGCAGACGCTCGTTACATCTTATTGGACGCGAACAAAGCATTGAGTGCACTTCCCGCAGAGCAATCGGTCTAGCATATGTCAATAGTTAGAAGATCAAACTTTTAGTTTTTTTGTAATAACCTTTTGGAGGAATTGAATATTTTACTGCTTCAGTATATATTTTATTTACTTAGCTACGCTAACTTTTGACACAAGGCCACAAGTTTGTGACATTAAGAGAGCATCGAAAACAGAACTGGGTAATAATGATGAGCAAGTCAAGATTTCTGATAATACACTATTATTATACAATTATTATTTCTAATCTTTACACCAGGACGAATTGTCGACGACGCTAAATAAAGTTTTCCGGAAGGTGTGACCACAATTGATCTGTTTCAACACCTACTTTTGAAATTATGCTGAAAAAATACTCCTTGTACATTGTTCCAAACTACGAACTTTTCCTGGTAAAATGATTTTCTAAAAAAAAGCCTTAAACATTTCAATCCAAATATACTCGTAATTTTTTTCCACAAGTAGATCATATATAAAAACTTCCCAGATTAGAACAGACGCCATATAGCGAGGATGAGAAAAATATTCTTGCTAGTCGTGCTTAGTGGGACCAAACCTCATCGGATTCTCAGGTACAGATGGTTTGACACCAATTCATGCTTTACGATACTTTTATAAAGAAGGATGTGATTTTCATGGTTTGTTGTCTGTAACACTTGACTCTCTCACTCAGGGTCATTTTGCTGATAAAAAGTACATACTTCTCATCTTTTGGAACTATGGACACTAACTTAAACCAAATATGCAATCATTTTTTCGTGAAAAATAGTTTCGTAGAAATTGATATATATCTGTGAAAGTTTTCAAGAGTATTAAATAGCTATATAATATTATCAATGAGTATGTAAGGAGTAAGAATGACAGCATTGTGGATCCCCAGTAATCTCGTTTCAATCGAAGCTATGTAAATCCACCTGTGCCAAACTTTGTAAGAAATGATTTTGATGGCCACTCTTGAGTAGTGATTTGTATTGTAGGCTCAGATCACAATGGGGATCCCCAGAGTTCATACAGGAAATTGTGAAAATAAGATTGTGTGACGATTTAGATGGGTTCAGGAGATACTGGCCCAGCAACACCTTCCATAGATAGATCTAGCAAATCTTAGGGGAGGTCTTTGTCCAACAACAGACATCAAAAGGCTGAAGAATTTGAATATAGTATAAGGGAAAGGTTAGATTGTTTGATAAGAGGATAGGAAGAAAGGAGACAGAAATGGAAGTTGAGTGATTTAATAAGAGGGTAGGACGAGAGAGGTCTGAAAAAAAGTTTAGTTTAATGAGGGTAGGGAGGGGGAGGGAAGATAGGAAGGATAGAGAGTTTACTGAGGGGTACGATAATATTTTGCATTCGAAAATAATCAATGTTTGTGCATCATTTAGATGAATAGATGGACATCGATGATTGGGGGTGGATAAGGGAGAGAATGAGACGATGCAAGCAAGTTGTGAGAAGAGAGCAAAGGCACCAGATAATGATCAATCTCAGTTGTCAACACCTGTGGGATTTCGGCAGGTTCAGCTAGTGGAACATCTCGAACGTGTCATCTGACCGAGACCCAAGAAGTTATTATATCTTGAGTGAAATTAACTTTCGTTTAAGATCCAATGGTTCTTATTCACCTTCAAGTCTACAATTACGTCTCTTTCAAACGTTAGGGATATACGACATGAGTTAAATGTGTTTTAGTCATTTGAAGGTCCGTGATTTTTTGAAAATAAAAAGCTGGAAGTACTAAAATCCCCTCCAAATTTGGTGCTTATTTGACCTTCCAGGTTAATTTCACTCGATTGCAGTTCCGATTGGAAACTGAAAAGAGGAAGAGACTCGATAGAATGTATTTAGCAGCTTCAGATAGTTGAAAAAAAACTTGGATTATTTTGGTGACCTGGATGTGTGTGTGTGTGTGTATATATATATATATATATATATATATATATATATATATATATATATATATATATATATAATCCACAACCCGTAAAGGCAGTGATCAACTTGAGTCAACGGATACTATCAAACTCTGAAGAATCTATACTAAATAAAGATCTCAACTTCGCAATCCCGAGTAAACGAGTCCCTTACTTGGACATCATAACTCCAATCGAGGCAGCAGCCTTGAATAAGGATCTCCCTCATGCCCAGGGAGATGAGCTAAGATGGAAAGTGAGACAGGTCCTTGAAAAGGCCAGAGCCTCTGAGCCCAATATAAAAAAGGAGGAATGGGCGGCCATCAAGACCCTTTGGAGTGACACAAGCATAGTCATACTGCCAGTGGATAAGGGAAACGCAACTGTGGTAATGGACAAGCTAGCGTACAGTGAAAAGTTGGCCAACATAATTGGGGAGGGTGGCTACTGCAAGTTAAAAAGAGATCCAACTCTGAAAACTGAGAGGAAGCTGTCGCAGATCCTAAGCAAGAACAAGGATCATTTCCCCCCAGTAACCTACAGACAGTCAACTCAAAGATATAGTAAGCCACCACATATGTACGGCCTAACAAAGATTCACAAGATAGGTACTCCATTACGACCTATAGTAATCCGTCGGGGCTCAGCATGCCATCCACTGAGCTGGTACCTGGTGAGTACAATCAACCCGCTGGTGGGTAAGACCTCATCCTATGTAAAGAACTCAGCTGACTTCGTAGAAAAACTCAGAGGGGATCCAATTCAAACACAACGAATGTTGAGCCTAGACGTGGTGAGTCTCTTCACACGAGTTCCTACATCCGAAGCACTATCAGAAGTTAGGGATAAATTAGGTTCAGATCCCACATTGGATGAACGCACCAGCATCTCCCTTAACAACCTAATGGAAATTTTGACTTTCTGCATAGAAACAACATACTTCCAACTGGGGAATGAGATGTACCAACAGGAGGAAGGCTTAGCTATGGGATCACTGCTATCACCAGTGATGGCAAATATATACATGGAGTACTTTGAAGATTTGGCCTTAGGAACATCACCACTAAAGCCAAGCATGTGGCTTCGATATGTAGATGACACCTTCGTACTATGGCCACATCTGGAAGACCCACAGTTACTACTTGACCATGTGAACTCAATCAGAGCTTCTATACAGTTCACAATGGAAAAGGAGAGTAACAATAAATTAGCCTTCCTGGATGTACTGGTAACAAGATCCGAACAAGGTTTCAATACATCTGTGTATCGTAAGCCAACGTTCACTGGTCGATATCTCAACTTCGCCTCTAACCATCCATACAGCGTTAAGAAAGGGATCGTCCGATGCTTACAGCACCGAGCAAAGCTAGTAAGTAGCGACACTGACACATACCTCTGTGAGATGCGTAACATAAGCAAGAATCTCCAGAAAAATGGTTATCCCAAAGGCTTAACTGTCACCACTAGTGAAAGGAGAGTGACGGAGGAGGAGGATGACAATCATAAACCAACAACAGTCTGTCTCCCCTACCTTAAGAATGTGTCTGAGAAGATCCAGAAGATCTGCGCCCCATATAATATCTGGGCCGTATT